>CM055024.1:9357394-9665438 GCA_029204005.1 Salix udensis
CCCCTCCAAAACACCAAAGTTCAATCATGTTTTGGGGGGAAAAGTCTATTACCCATAAATTTGAAGTCTAATACCAACTAAAAGGGATTGGATATGAACAAGGTTAGAAATCTAAGGCTAATACTCATTTAAAATGGGGCTCGTCGAATCGAGGACCAATTTGTCAGAAAATCCAAGGCTAACACCCCCTCCAAAAACCAAGTTCTATCATTTTTGGGGGGAAAAGTCTATTACCCATAAATTTGAAGTCTAATACCAACTAAAAGGGATTGGATATGAACAAGGTTAGAAATCTAAGGCTAATACTCATTTAAAATGGGGCTCGTCGAGTCGGGACCAATTTGTCAGAAAATCCAAGGCTAACACCCCCTCCAAAAACCAAGTTCTATCATTTTTGGGGGAAAAGTCTATTACCCATAAATTTGAAAGTCTAATACCAACTAAAAGGGTATTGGATATGAACAAGGTTAGAAATCTAAGGCTAATACTCATTTTAAAATGGGGCTCGTCGAGTCGGGACCAATTTGTCCAGAAAATCCAAGGCTAACACCCCCTCCAAAAACCAAGTTCTATCATTTTTGGGGGAAAAGTCTATTACCCATAAATTTGAAGTCTAATACCAACTAAAAGGGATTGGATATGAACAAGGTTAGAAATCTAAGGCTAATACTCATTTAAAATGGGGCTCGTCGAGTCAGGGACCAATTTGTCAGAAAATCCAAGGCTAACACCCCCTCCAAAAACCAAGTTCAATCATTTTTGGGGGGGAAAAGTCTATTACCCATAAATTTGAAGTCTAATACCAACTAAAAGGGATTGGATATGAACAAGGTTAGAAATCTAAGGCTAATACTCATTTAAAATGGGGCTCGTCGAGTCGGGGACCAATTTGTCCAGAAAATCCAAGGCTAACACCCCCTCCAAAAACCAAGTTCTATCATTTTTGGGGGGGAAAAGTCTATTACCCATAAATTTGAAGTCTAATACCAACTAAAAGGGATTGGATATGAACAAGGTTAGAAATCTAAGGCTAATACTCATTTAAAATGGGGCTCGTCGAGTCGGGACCAATTTGTCAGAAAATCCAAGGCTAACACCCCCTCCAAAAACCAAGTTCTATCATTTTTGGGGGGGAAAAGTCTATTACCCATAAATTTGAAGTCTAATACCAACTAAAAGGGATTGGATATGAACAAGGTTAGAAATCTAAGGCTAATACTCATTTAAAATGGGGCTCGTCGAAGTCGGGACCAATTTGTCAGAAAATCCAAGGCTAACACCCCCTCCAAAAACCAAGTTCTATCATTTTTGGGGGGGAAAAGTCTATTACCCATAAATTTGAAGTCTAATACCAACTAAAAGGGATTGGATATGAACAAGGTTATAAATCTAAGGCTAATACTCATTTAAAATGGGGCTCGTCGAGTCAGGACCAATTTGTCCGAAAATCCAAGGCTAACACCCCCTCCAAAAACCAAGTTCAATCATTTTTGGGGGGAAAAGTCTATTACCCATAAATTTGAAGTCTAATACCAACCAAAAGGGATTGGATATGAACAAGGTTAGAAATCTAAGGCTAATACTCATTTAAAATGGGGCTCGTCGAGTCAGGACCAATTTGTCCGAAAATCCAAGGCTAACACCCCCTCCAAAAAACCAAGTTCTATCATTTTTGGGGGGGAAAAGTCTATTACCCATAAATTTGAAGTCTAATACCAACTAAAAGGGATTGGATATGAACAAGGTTAGAAATCTAAGGCTAATACTCATTTAAAATGGGGCTCGTCGAGTCGGGACCAATTTGTCCAGAAAATCCAAGGCTAACACCCCCTCCAAAAACCAAGTTCTATCATTTTTGGGGGGAAAAGTCTATTACCCATAAATTTGAAGTCTAATACCAACTAAAAGGGATTGGATATGAACAAGGTTAGAAATCTAAGGCTAATACTCATTTAAAATGGGGCTCGTCGAGTCGGGACCAATTTGTCAGAAAATCCAAGGCTAACACCCCCTCCAAAAACCAAGTTCAATCATTTTTGGGGGGGAAAAGTCTATTACCCATAAATTTGAAGTCTAATACCAACTAAAAGGGATTGGATATGAACAAGGTTAGAAATCTAAGGCTAATACTCATTTAAAATGGGGCTCGTCGAGTCGGGGACCAATTTGTCAGAAAATCCAAGGCTAACACCCCCTCCAAAAACCAAGTTCTATCATTTTTGGGGGGGAAAAGTCTATTACCCATAAATTTGAAGTCTAATACCAACTAAAAGGGATTGGATATGAACAAGGTTAGAAATCTAAGGCTAATACTCATTTAAAATGGGGCTCGTCGAGTCGGGGACCAATTTGTCAGAAAATCCAAGGCTAACACCCCCTCCAAAAACCAAGTTCTATCATTTTTGGGGGGGAAAAGTCTATTACCCATAAATTTGAAGTCTAATACCAACTAAAAGGTATTGGATATGAACAAGGTTAGAAATCTAAGGCTAATACTCATTTAAAATGGGGCTCGTCAAGTCGGGACCAATTTGTCCAGAAAATCCAAGGCTAACACCCCCTCCAAAAAACCAAGTTCTATCATTTTTGGGGGGAAAAGTCTATTACCCATAAATTTGAAGTCTAATACCAACTAAAAGGGATTGGATATGAACAAGGTTAGAAATCTAAGGCTAATACTCATTTAAAATGGGGCTCGTCGAGTCGGGACCAATTTGTCAGAAAATCCAAGGCTAACACCCCCTCCAAAAAACCAAGTTCTATCATTTTTGGGGGGGAAAAGTCTATTACCCATAAATTTGAAGTCTAATACCAACTAAAAGGGATTGGATATGAACAAGGTTAGAAATCTAAGGCTAATACTCATTTAAAATGGGGCTCGTCGAGTCGGGACCAATTTGTCAGAAAATCCAAGGCTAACACCCCCTCCAAAAACCAAGTTCTATCATTTTTGGGGGGGAAAAGTCTATTACCCATAAATTTGAAGTCTAATACCAACTAAAAGGGATTGGATATGAACAAGGTTAGAAATCTAAGGCTAATACTCATTTAAAATGGGGCTCGTCGAGTCGGGACCAATTTGTCCAGAAAATCCAAGGCTAACACCCCCTCCAAAAACCAAGTTCTATCATTTTTGGGGGGGAAAAGTCTAATACCCATAAATTTGAAGTCTAATACCAACTAAAAGGGATTGGATATGAACAAGGTTAGAAATCTAAGGCTAATACTCATTTAAAATGGGGCTCGTCGAGTCGGGGACCAATTTGTCAGAAAATCCAAGGCTAACACCCCCCTCCAAAAACCAAGTTCTATCATTTTTGGGGGAAAAGTCTATTACCCATAAATTTGAAGTCTAATACCAACTAAAAGGGTATTGGATATGAACAAGGTTAGAAATCTAAGGCTAATACTCATTTAAAATGGGGCTCGTCAAGTCGAGGACCAATTTGTCCAGAAAATCCAAGGCTAACACCCCCTCCAAAAAACCAAGTTCTATCATTTTTGGGGGGGAAAAGTCTATTACCCATAAATTTGAAGTCTAATACCAACTAAAAGGTATTGGATATGAACAAGGTTAGAAATCTAAGGCTAATACTCATTTAAAATGGGGCTCGTGAAGTCGGGGACCAATTTGTCAGAAAATCCAAGGCTAACACCCCCTCCAAAAACCAAGTTCTATCATTTTTGGGGGGGAAAAGTCTATTACCCATAAATTTGAAGTCTAATACCAACTAAAAGGTATTGGATATGAACAAGGTTAGAAATCTAAGGCTAATACTCATTTAAAATGGGGCTCGTCAAGTCGGGACCAATTTGTCCAGAAAATCCAAGGCTAACACCCCCTCCAAAAACCAAGTTCTATCATTTTTGGGGGGGAAAAGTCTATTACCCATAAATTTGAAGTCTAATACCAACTAAAAGGGATTGGATATGAACAAGGTTAGAAATCTAAGGCTAATACTCATTTAAAATGGGGCTCGTCGAGTCGGGGACCAATTTGTCCAGAAAATCCAAGGCTAACACCCCCTCCAAAAACCAAGTTCTATCATTTTTGGGGGGAAAAGTCTAATACCCATAAATTTGAAGTCTAATACCAACTAAAAGGGATTGGATATGAACAAGGTTAGAAATCTAAGGCTAATACTCATTTAAAATGGGGCTCGTCGAGTCGGGACCAATTTGTCCCAGAAAATCCAAGGCTAACACCCCCTCCAAAAACCAAGTTCTATCATTTTTGGGGGGGAAAAGTCTATTACCCATAAATTTGAAGTCTAATACCAACTAAAAGGGATTGGATATGAACAAGGTTAGAAATCTAAGGCTAATACTCATTTAAAATGGGGCTCGTCGAGTCGGGACCAATTTGTCAGAAAATCCAAGGCTAACACCCCCTCCAAAAACCAAGTTCTATCATTTTTGGGGGGGAAAAGTCTATTACCCATAAATTTGAAGTCTAATACCAACTAAAAGGGATTGGATATGAACAAGGTTAGAAATCTAAGGCTAATACTCATTTAAAATGGGGCTCGTCGAGTCGGGGACCAATTTGTCCAGAAAATCCAAGGCTAACACCCCCTCCAAAAAACCAAGTTCTATCATTTTTGGGGGGAAAAGTCTATTACCCATAAATTTGAAGTCTAATACCAACTAAAAGGTATTGGATATGAACAAGGTTAGAAATCTAAGGCTAATACTCATTTAAAATGGGGCTCGTCAAGTCGAGGACCAATTTGTCAGAAAATCCAAGGCTAACACCCCCTCCAAAAACCAAGTTCTATCATTTTTGGGGGGAAAAAGTCTATTACCCATAAATTTGAAGTCTAATACCAACTAAAAGGTATTGGATATGAACAAGGTTAGAAATCTAAGGCTAATACTCATTTAAAATGGGGGCTCGTGAAGTCGGGACCAATTTGTCAGAAAATCCAAGGCTAACACCCCCTCCAAAAACCAAGTTCTATCATTTTTGGGGGGGAAAAGTCTATTACCCATAAATTTGAAGTCTAATACCAACTAAAAGGGATTGGATATGAACAAGGTTAGAAATCTAAGGCTAATACTCATTTAAAATGGGGCTCGTCAAGTCGGGACCAATTTGTCAGAAAATCCAAGGCTAACACCCCCTCCAAAAACCAAGTTCTATCATTTTTGGGGGGAAAAGTCTATTACCCATAAATTTGAAGTCTAATACCAACTAAAAGGGATTGGATATGAACAAGGTTAGAAATCTAAGGCTAATACTCATTTAAAATGGGGCTCGTCGAGTCGGGACCAATTTGTCAGAAAATCCAAGGCTAACACCCCCTCCAAAAACCAAGTTCTATCATTTTTGGGGGGGAAAAGTCTATTACCCATAAATTTGAAGTCTAATACCAACTAAAAGGGATTGGATATGAACAAGGTTAGAAATCTAAGGCTAATACTCATTTAAAATGGGGCTCGTCGAGTCGGGACCAATTTGTCAGAAAATCCAAGGCTAACACCCCCTCCAAAAACCAAGTTCTATCATTTTTGGGGGGAAAAGTCTATTACCCATAAATTTGAAGTCTAATACCAACTAAAAGGTATTGGATATGAACAAGGTTAGAAATCTAAGGCTAATACTCATTTAAAATGGGGCTCGTGAAGTCGGGACCAATTTGTCCAGAAAATCCAAGGCTAACACCCCCTCCAAAAACCAAGTTCTATCATTTTTGGGGGGAAAAGTCTATTACCCATAAATTTGAAGTCTAATACCAACTAAAAGGGATTGGATATGAACAAGGTTAGAAATCTAAGGCTAATACTCATTTAAAATGGGGCTCGTGGAGTCGGGACCAATTTGTCAGAAAATCCAAGGCTAACACCCCCCTCCAAAAACCAAGTTCTATCATGTTTTGGGGGAAAAGTCTATTACCCATAAATTTGAAGTCTAATACCAACTAAAAGGGATTGGATATGAACAAGGTTAGAAATCTAAGGCTAATACTCATTTAAAAATGGGGCTCGTCAAGTCGAGGACCAATTTGTCAGAAAATCCCAAGGCTAACACCCCCTCCAAAAAACCAAGTTCTATCATTTTTGGGGGGGAAAAGTCTATTACCCATAAATTTGAAGTCTAATACCAACTAAAAGGTATTGGATATGAACAAGGTTAGAAATCTAAGGCTAATACTCATTTAAAATGGGGCTCGTCGAGTCGGGACCAATTTGTCAGAAAATCCAAGGCTAACACCCCCTCCAAAAACCAAGTTCTATCATTTTTGGGGGGGAAAAGTCTATTACCCATAAATTTGAAGTCTAATACCAACTAAAAGGGATTGGATATGAACAAGGTTATAAATCTAAGGCTAATACTCATTTAAAATGGGGCTCGTCGAGTCAGGGACCAATTTGTCCAGAAAATCCAAGGCTAACACCCCCCTCCAAAAACCAAGTTCAATCATTTTTTGGGGGGGAAAAGTCTATTACCCATAAATTTGAAGTCTAATACCAACTAAAAGGGTATTGGATATGAACAAGGTTAGAAATCTAAGGCTAATACTCATTTAAAATGGGGCTCGTCGAAGTCGGGACCAATTTGTCCAGAAAATCCAAGGCTAACACCCCCTCCAAAAACCAAGTTCTATCATTTTTGGGGGGGAAAAGTCTATTACCCATAAATTTGAAGTCTAATACCAACTAAAAGGGATTGGATATGAACAAGGTTATAAATCTAAGGCTAATACTCATTTAAAATGGGGCTCGTCGAGTCGGGACCAATTTGTCAGAAAATCCAAGGCTAACACCCCCCCTCCAAAAACCAAGTTCAATCATGTTTTGGGGGGAAAAGTCTATTACCCATAAATTTGAAGTCTAATACCAACTAAAAGGGATTGGATATGAACAAGGTTAGAAATCTAAGGCTAATACTCATTTTAAAAATGGGGCTCGTCGAGTCGGGACCAATTTGTCCAGAAAATCCAAGGCTAACACCCCCTCCAAAAACCAAGTTCTATCATTTTTGGGGGGAAAAGTCTATTACCCATAAATTTGAAGTCTAATACCAACTAAAAGGGATTGGATATGAACAAGGTTAGAAATCTAAGGCTAATACTCATTTAAAATGGGGCTCGTCGAGTCGGGACCAATTTGTCAGAAAATCCAAGGCTAACACCCCCTCCAAAAAACCAAGTTCTATCATTTTTGGGGGGGAAAAGTCTATTACCCATAAATTTGAAGTCTAATACCAACTAAAAGGTATTGGATATGAACAAGGTTAGAAATCTAAGGCTAATACTCATTTAAAATGGGGCTCGTCAAGTCGGGACCAATTTGTCCAGAAAATCCAAGGCTAACACCCCCTCCAAAAACCAAGTTCTATCATTTTTGGGGGGGAAAAGTCTATTACCCATAAATTTGAAGTCTAATACCAACTAAAAGGGTATTGGATATGAACAAGGTTAGAAATCTAAGGCTAATACTCATTTAAAATGGGGCTCGTCGAAGTCGGGACCAATTTGTCAGAAAATCCAAGGCTAACACCCCCTCCAAAAACCAAGTTCTATCATTTTTGGGGGGAAAAGTCTATTACCCATAAATTTGAAGTCTAATACCAACTAAAAGGGATTGGATATGAACAAGGTTAGAAATCTAAGGCTAATACTCATTTAAAATGGGGCTCGTCGAGTCGGGACCAATTTGTCAGAAAATCCAAGGCTAACACCCCCTCCAAAAACCAAGTTCTATCATTTTTGGGGGGGAAAAGTCTATTACCCATAAATTTGAAGTCTAATACCAACTAAAAGGGATTGGATATGAACAAGGTTAGAAATCTAAGGCTAATACTCATTTAAAATGGGGCTCGTCGAGTCGAGGACCAATTTGTCCAGAAAATCCAAGGCTAACACCCCCTCCAAAAACCAAGTTCTATCATTTTTGGGGGGGAAAAGTCTATTACCCATAAATTTGAAGTCTAATACCAACTAAAAGGTATTGGATATGAACAAGGTTAGAAATCTAAGGCTAATACTCATTTAAAATGGGGCTCGTCGAAGTCGGGACCAATTTGTCCAGAAAATCCAAGGCTAACACCCCCTCCAAAAACCAAGTTCTATCATTTTTGGGGGGGAAAAGTCTATTACCCATAAATTTGAAGTCTAATACCAACTAAAAGGGATTGGATATGAACAAGGTTAGAAATCTAAGGCTAATACTCATTTAAAATGGGGCTCGTGGAGTCGGGACCAATTTGTCAGAAAATCCAAGGCTAACACCCCCTCCAAAAACCAAGTTCTATCATGTTTTGGGGGGGAAAAGTCTATTACCCATAAATTTGAAGTCTAATACCAACTAAAAGGGATTGGATATGAACAAGGTTAGAAATCTAAGGCTAATACTCATTTAAAATGGGGCTCGTCGAGTCGGGGACCAATTTGTCCAGAAAATCCAAGGCTAACACCCCCTCCAAAAACCAAGTTCTATCATTTTTTGGGGGAAAAGTCTATTACCCATAAATTTGAAGTCTAATACCAACTAAAAGGTATTGGATATGAACAAGGTTAGAAATCTAAGGCTAATACTCATTTAAAATGGGGCTCGTCGAGTCGGGACCAATTTGTCCCAGAAAATCCAAGGCTAACACCCCCTCCAAAAACCAAGTTCTATCATTTTTGGGGGGGAAAAGTCTATTACCCATAAATTTGAAGTCTAATACCAACTAAAAGGGATTGGATATGAACAAGGTTAGAAATCTAAGGCTAATACTCATTTAAAATGGGGCTCGTCGAGTCGGGACCAATTTGTCAGAAAATCCAAGGCTAACACCCCCTCCAAAAACCAAAGTTCTATCATGTTTGGGGGGAAAAGTCTATTACCCATAAATTTGAAGTCTAATACCAACTAAAAGGGATTGGATATGAACAAGGTTAGAAATCTAAGGCTAATACTCATTTTAAAATGGGGCTCGTCGAAGTCGGGACCAATTTGTCCAGAAAATCCAAGGCTAACACCCCCTCCAAAAACCAAGTTCTATCATTTTTGGGGGGGAAAAGTCTATTACCCATAAATTTGAAGTCTAATACCAACTAAAAGGGATTGGATATGAACAAGGTTAGAAATCTAAGGCTAATACTCATTTAAAATGGGGCTCGTCGAGTCGAGGACCAATTTGTCCAGAAAATCCAAGGCTAACACCCCCTCCAAAAACCAAGTTCTATCATTTTTGGGGGGAAAAGTCTATTACCCATAAATTTGAAGTCTAATACCAACTAAAAGGTATTGGATATGAACAAGGTTAGAAATCTAAGGCTAATACTCATTTAAAATGGGGCTCGTCGAGTCGGGACCAATTTGTCCGAAAATCCAAGGCTAACACCCCCTCCAAAAACCAAGTTCTATCATTTTTGGGGGGGAAAAGTCTATTACCCATAAATTTGAAGTCTAATACCAACTAAAAGGGATTGGATATGAACAAGGTTAGAAATCTAAGGCTAATACTCATTTAAAATGGGGCTCGTCGAGTCGGGACCAATTTGTCCAGAAAATCCAAGGCTAACACCCCCTCCAAAAAACCAAGTTCTATCATTTTTGGGGGAAAAGTCTATTACCCATAAATTTGAAGTCTAATACCAACTAAAAGGGATTGGATATGAACAAGGTTAGAAATCTAAGGCTAATACTCATTTAAAATGGGGCTCGTCGAGTCAGGGACCAATTTGTCCAGAAAATCCAAGGCTAACACCCCCTCCAAAAACCAAGTTCAATCATTTTTGGGGGGGAAAAGTCTATTACCCATAAATTTGAAGTCTAATACCAACTAAAAGGTATTGGATATGAACAAGGTTAGAAATCTAAGGCTAATACTCATTTAAAATGGGGCTCGTGCAGTCGGGACCAATTTGTCAGAAAATCCAAGGCTAACACCCCCTCCAAAAACCAAGTTCTATCATTTTTGGGGGGGAAAAGTCTATTACCCATAAATTTGAAGTCTAATACCAACTAAAAGGGATTGGATATGAACAAGGTTAGAAATCTAAGGCTAATACTCATTTAAAATGGGGCTCGTCGAGTCGGGACCAATTTGTCCAGAAAATCCAAGGCTAACACCCCCTCCAAAAACCAAGTTCTATCATGTTTGGGGGAAAAGTCTATTACCCATAAATTTGAAGTCTAATACCAACTAAAAGGGATTGGATATGAACAAGGTTAGAAATCTAAGGCTAATACTCATTTAAAATGGGGCTCGTCGAAGTCGGGACCAATTTGTCAGAAAATCCAAGGCTAACACCCCCTCCAAAAACCAAGTTCTATCATTTTTGGGGGGGAAAAGTCTATTACCCATAAATTTGAAGTCTAATACCAACTAAAAAGGGATTGGATATGAACAAGGTTAGAAATCTAAGGCTAATACTCATTTAAAATGGGGCTCGTGGAGTCAGGGACCAATTTGTCCAGAAAATCCAAGGCTAACACCCCCTCCAAAACACCAAAGTTCAATCATGTTTTGGGGGGGAAAAGTCTATTACCCATAAATTTGAAGTCTAATACCAACTAAAAGGGATTGGATATGAACAAGGTTAGAAATCTAAGGCTAATACTCATTTAAAATGGGGCTCGTCGAGTCAGGGACCAATTTGTCCAGAAAATCCAAGGCTAACACCCCCTCCAAAAACCAAGTTCTATCATTTTTGGGGGGGAAAAAGTCTATTACCCATAAATTTGAAGTCTAATACCAACTAAAAGGGATTGGATATGAACAAGGTTAGAAATCTAAGGCTAATACTCATTTAAAATGGGGCTCGTCGAGTCGGGACCAATTTGTCAGAAAATCCAAGGCTAACACCCCCTCCAAAAACCAAAGTTCTATCATTTTTGGGGGGAAAAGTCTATTACCCATAAATTTGAAAGTCTAATACCAACTAAAAGGTATTGGATATGAACAAGGTTAGAAATCTAAGGCTAATACTCATTTAAAATGGGGCTCGTCGAGTCGGGACCAATTTGTCCAGAAAATCCAAGGCTAACACCCCCCCTCCAAAAAACCAAGTTCTATCATTTTTGGGGGGGAAAAGTCTATTACCCATAAATTTGAAGTCTAATACCAACTAAAAGGGATTGGATATGAACAAGGTTAGAAATCTAAGGCTAATACTCATTTAAAATGGGGCTCGTCGAGTCAGGGACCAATTTGTCAGAAAATCCAAGGCTAACACCCCCTCCAAAAACCAAAGTTCTATCATTTTTGGGGGGAAAAGTCTATTACCCATAAATTTGAAGTCTAATACCAACTAAAAGGTATTGGATATGAACAAGGTTAGAAATCTAAGGCTAATACTCATTTAAAATGGGGCTCGTCGAAGTCGGGACCAATTTGTCCAGAAAATCCAAGGCTAACACCCCCTCCAAAAACCAAGTTCTATCATTTTTTGGGGGAAAAGTCTATTACCCATAAATTTTGAAGTCTAATACCAACTAAAAGGGATTGGATATGAACAAGGTTATAAATCTAAGGCTAATACTCATTTAAAATGGGGCTCGTGGAGTCAGGGATCAATTTGTCAGAAAATCCAAGGCTAACACCCCCTCCAAAAACCAAGTTCTATCATGTTTTGGGGGGAAAAGTCTATTACCCATAAATTTGAAGTCTAATACCAACTAAAAGGGATTGGATATGAACAAGGTTAGAAATCTAAGGCTAATACTCATTTAAAATGGGGCTCGTCGAGTCAGGGACCAATTTGTCCAGAAAATCCAAGGCTAACACCCCCTCCAAAAACCAAGTTCTATCATTTTTGGGGGGGAAAAGTCTATTACCCATAAATTTGAAGTCTAATACCAACTAAAAGGGATTGGATATGAACAAGGTTAGAAATCTAAGGCTAATACTCATTTAAAATGGGGCTCGTCGAGTCGGGACCAATTTGTCCAGAAAATCCAAGGCTAACACCCCCTCCAAAAACCAAAGTTCTATCATTTTTGGGGGGAAAAGTCTATTACCCATAAATTTGAAGTCTAATACCAACTAAAAGGTATTGGATATGAACAAGGTTAGAAATCTAAGGCTAATACTCATTTAAAATGGGGCTCGTCGAGTCGGGACCAATTTGTCCAGAAAATCCAAGGCTAACACCCCCTCCAAAAACCAAGTTCTATCATTTTTGGGGGGAAAAGTCTATTACCCATAAATTTGAAGTCTAATACCAACTAAAAGGGATTGGATATGAACAAGGTTAGAAATCTAAGGCTAATACTCATTTAAAATGGGGCTCGTGGAGTCAGGGACCAATTTGTCCAGAAAATCCAAGGCTAACACCCCCTCCAAAACACCAAAGTTCAATCATGTTTTGGGGGAAAAGTCTATTACCCATAAATTTGAAGTCTAATACCAACTAAAAGGTATTGGATATGAACAAGGTTAGAAATCTAAGGCTAATACTCATTTAAAATGGGGCTCGTGAAAGTCGGGACCAATTTGTCAGAAAATCCAAGGCTAACACCCCCTCCAAAAACCAAAGTTCAATCATGTTTGGGGGGGAAAAGTCTATTACCCATAAATTTGAAGTCTAATACCAACTAAAAACGGCATTGGATATGAACAAGGTTAGAAATCTAAGGCTAATACTCATTTAAAATGGGGCTCGTGGAGTCAGGGATCAATTTGTCCAGAAAATCCAAGGCTAACACCCCCTCCAAAACACAAAGTTCAATCATGTTTTGGGGGGAAAAGTCTATTACCCATAAATTTGAAGTCTAATACCAACTAAAAGGGATTGGATATGAACAAGGTTAGAAATCTAAGGCTAATACTCATTTAAAATGGGGCTCGTCGAGTCGGGACCAATTTGTCAGAAAATCCAAGGCTAACACCCCCTCCAAAACACAAAGTTCAATCATGTTTTGGGGGAAAAGTCTATTACCCATAAATTTGAAGTCTAATACCAACTAAAAGGGATTGGATATGAACAAGGTTAGAAATCTAAGGCTAATACTCATTTAAAATGGGGCTCGTCGAATCAGGGACCAATTTGTCAGAAAATCCAAGGCTAACACCCCCTCCAAAAACCAAGTTCTATCATTTTTGGGGGGAAAAGTCTATTACCCATAAATTTGAAGTCTAATACCAACTAAAAGGGATTGGATATGAACAAGGTTAGAAATCTAAGGCTAATACTCATTTAAAATGGGGCTCGTCGAGTCGGGACCAATTTGTCAGAAAATCCAAGGCTAACACCCCCTCCAAAACACAAAGTTCTATCATTTTTGGGGGGGAAAAGTCTATTACCCATAAATTTGAAAGTCTAATACCAACTAAAAGGTATTGGATATGAACAAGGTTAGAAATCTAAGGCTAATACTCATTTAAAATGGGGCTCGTCGAGTCGGGACCAATTTGTCCCAGAAAATCCAAGGCTAACACCCCCTCCAAAAAACCAAGTTCTATCATTTTTGGGGGGAAAAGTCTATTACCCATAAATTTGAAGTCTAATACCAACTAAAAGGGATTGGATATGAACAAGGTTAGAAATCTAAGGCTAATACTCATTTAAAATGGGGCTCGTCGAGTCAGGGACCAATTTGTCAGAAAATCCAAGGCTAACACCCCCTCCAAAAACCAAGTTCTATCATTTTTGGGGGGAAAAGTCTATTACCCATAAATTTGAAGTCTAATACCAACTAAAAGGTATTGGATATGAACAAGGTTAGAAATCTAAGGCTAATACTCATTTAAAATGGGGCTCGTCGAGTCGGGACCAATTTGTCCAGAAAATCCAAGGCTAACACCCCCTCCAAAAACCAAGTTCTATCATTTTTGGGGGGGAAAAGTCTATTACCCATAAATTTGAAAGTCTAATACCAACTAAAAAGGGATTGGATATGAACAAGGTTAGAAATCTAAGGCTAATACTCATGTAAAATGGGGCTCGTGGAGTCATGATCAATTTGTTTCAGAAAATCCAAGGCTAACACCCCCTCCAAAACACAAAGTTCAATCATGTTTGGGGGAAAAGTCTATTACCCATAAATTTGAAGTCTAATACCAACTAAAAGGGATTGGATATGAACAAGGTTAGAAATCTAAGGCTAATACTCATTTTAAAATGGGGCTCGTCGAATACGGGATCAATTTGTCAGAAAATCCAAGGCTAACACCCCCTCCAAAAACCAAGTTCTATCATTTTTGGGGGGGAAAAGTCTATTACCCATAAATTTGAAGTCTAATACCAACTAAAAGGGATTGGATATGAACAAGGTTAGAAATCTAAGGCTAATACTCATTTAAAATGGGGCTCGTCGAGTCAGGGACCAATTTGTCAGAAAATCCAAGGCTAACACCCCCTCCAAAAACCAAGTTCTATCATTTTTGGGGAGGGAAAAGTCTATTACCCATAAATTTGAAGTCTAATACCAACTAAAAGGGATTGGATATGAACAAGGTTAGAAATCTAAGGCTAATACTCATTTAAAATGGGGCTCGTCGAGTCGAGGACCAATTTGTCCGAAAATCCAAGGCTAACACCCCCTCCAAAAACCAAGTTCTATCATTTTTGGGGGAAAAGTCTATTACCCATAAATTTGAAGTCTAATACCAACTAAAAGGTATTGGATATGAACAAGGTTAGAAATCTAAGGCTAATACTCATTTAAAATGGGGCTCGTCGAGTCGGGACCAATTTGTCCAGAAAATCCAAGGCTAACACCCCCTCCAAAAACCAAAGTTCTATCATTTTTGGGGGGGAAAAGTCTATTACCCATAAATTTGAAGTCTAATACCAACTAAAAGGTATTGGATATGAACAAGGTTAGAAATCTAAGGCTAATACTCATTTAAAATGGGGGCTCGTCGAGTCAGGGACCAATTTGTCCGAAAATCCAAGGCTAACACCCCCTCCAAAAACCAAGTTCTATCATTTTTGGGGGGGAAAAGTCTATTACCCATAAATTTGAAGTCTAATACCAACTAAAAGGGATTGGATATGAACAAGGTTAGAAATCTAAGGCTAATACTCATTTAAAATGGGGCTCGTGGAGTCAGGGACCAATTTGTCAGAAAATCCAAGGCTAACACCCCCTCCAAAACACCAAAGTTCAATCATGTTTTGGGGGGAAAAGTCTATTACCCATAAATTTGAAGTCTAATACCAACTAAAAGGGATTGGATATGAACAAGGTTAGAAATCTAAGGCTAATACTCATTTAAAATGGGGCTCGTCGAGTCGGGACCAATTTGTCCAGAAAATCCAAGGCTAACACCCCCTCCAAAACACAAAGTTCTATCATTTTTGGGGGAAAAAGTCTATTACCCATAAATTTGAAAGTCTAATACCAACTAAAAGGTATTGGATATGAACAAGGTTAGAAATCTAAGGCTAATACTCATTTAAAATGGGGCTCGTCGAGTCGGGACCAATTTGTCAGAAAATCCAAGGCTAACACCCCCTCCAAAAACCAAGTTCTATCATTTTTGGGGGGGAAAAGTCTATTACCCATAAATTTGAAGTCTAATACCAACTAAAAGGGATTGGATATGAACAAGGTTAGAAATCTAAGGCTAATACTCATTTAAAATGGGGCTCGTGGAGTCAGGATCAATTTGTCAGAAAATCCAAGGCTAACACCCCCTCCAAAACACCAAAGTTCAATCATTTTTGGGGGGAAAAGTCTATTACCCATAAATTTGAAGTCTAATACCAACTAAAAGGGATTGGATATGAACAAGGTTAGAAATCTAAGGCTAATACTCATTTAAAATGGGGGCTCGTCGAATCAAGGGACCAATTTGTCAGAAAATCCAAGGCTAACACCCCCTCCAAAAACCAAGTTCTATCATTTTTGGGGGAAAAGTCTATTACCCATAAATTTGAAGTCTAATACCAACTAAAAGGTATTGGATATGAACAAGGTTAGAAATCTAAGGCTAATACTCATTTAAAATGGGGCTCGTGAAGTCGGGACCAATTTGTCCGAAAATCCAAGGCTAACACCCCCTCCAAAAACCAAGTTCTATCATTTTTGGGGGGGAAAAGTCTATTACCCATAAATTTGAAGTCTAATACCAACTAAAAAGGTATTGGATATGAACAAGGTTAGAAATCTAAGGCTAATACTCATTTAAAATGGGGCTCGTCGAGTCGAGGACCAATTTGTCCAGAAAATCCAAGGCTAACACCCCCTCCAAAAACCAAAGTTCTATCATTTTTGGGGGGAAAAGTCTATTACCCATAAATTTAAAGTGTAATACCAACTAAAGGTATTGGATATGAACAAGGTTATAAATCTAAGTGTCTCATTTAAAATGGGGCTCATCAGTCAGGACAATTTGTCCGAAAATCAAGGCTACTTACCTCCAAAAACCAAGTTCCTATCATTTGGAAAAAGTCTAATACCCATAAATTTGAAGTCTAATTCCAACTAAAAGGGGCTTGGATATGAACAAGGTTTAAAATGTAAGACTAATACTCATGTAAATGGGGCTTATTTCAAGCAGCAAAATGTGCAGTCACAAATAGCAATGGTCATAACTGTAAAGCAAACACAAACCTTATCATTATTGGATTGTACATTTGTTATTGTATGAGAACGCAGGTTAGAGCAAAGCGAATCCAAGTAATCTCTTAAAATCCTTAGAAACTCCTTGGCAGCCTCAGCCTGTAAATAATAGAGTAACACAAACAAAATTAGCAAAATGAGTTTCATGACATTTCCCCAACTTCTATAACAAGGCAAGAAATCTTTCAAACAAGAGATGATCCAGGAATATCAGAGTTTATTAATTAAACCTTTCAAATACACCAGCTTTATCAAGATTAAAATAGAGAAAGGGAGTACAAATATCAGATCCACACACCAAATGGTTGAATTTATTCTTTGTGATCAGAAAAATCAAGCAGCACAGGGCATGGAGGTCAATGAAATGCTGGTGACAATCTTGTAAAGTATATATCACAAAGATACTGGCCTGCCTCTTGGTACAAGGACTTCATTTTGTGCAGGGAAAGACAGTCATCCATCAGAGTTTTTTTAATTATCACAATCAGTGCTGCCACATTCCCACCAAATGCAATCTTACCACTTAAGTTTCACTAATATGATCAGAATATTAACTGGTAATGGCAAAACTCTATAGATCCATAGTCATCATCTTTGCAAAGGAAAATAAAAAAAATTCATGCAATGGCTATATGCGATCTCACTATGCTAAGAGACTCTTTCTCAAGATTTCAAATGCAATGACGAGCAATATATGCAAACTATAGTTCACTTGTCTCCAGCAAATTCTTTTGATCAAAGAAAACAAAACTAATAGTGCTTCTGTTTTGAGGTCATGGGGAAAAGGGATGGTCCAGGAGAAGCACACCTGCACATCTGTACACTCATACACTGGCCTCTTTCTGGCCAAATAGCTTTCTCCAACAAGCTTAGAATGACAAGGACGTAGGCGTGATAATAGCTCCCTGTATTTTGGCAATTGTGGTATTGCTGGTGACTTCACCTATTACATCAAGCAATAGGAAAAATACTGGATCATTTGTCTCAGCTTGTGAACTACTTAGAGCCATAAAATTATCAGTTCCCAAAATTAAGGCAATTCAAATGTCTATAAATGAATGGCAAACCTGGTTCTTGCTAGCATCAACCAAAATGGCGTTGCTTAATTTTGATTGTACTTCACTGGTTTTGTTCTTAACTCCAACCTACAAGTGTAATATGAAGTGGCCAAACCAAACAAGTCAGTAATAATATAAGATAGAAAAGTAAGATCATAAAAGTGAGATTATATCAAATTCAATTATCATATGACATTATACCAAGATAATCAAGAGTATACAGAATTTGTAACCACAAGAATTTGATCAAATTATTTGATTTTAAACTGTTAGCTTGAATGAGACATTGAAACAGCACAAGTACGCACATAAGAAATGCAGAATCCACATAACACAGGCAGTTCATTCCAAGGAAATAGAAATCTAGCACTTGAGGATAATGAGCTGGAATCTGAATACTCACAATGTATGGAACAGGAGCATCCAAAAACTCCAGCATGTCATCTGGTAAAATCTGAAAATTTGAGCAGATAATTACTAATTCAAGATACAGTTATTAAGACAAAATATTATCTCCTCAATAAAACAGACAAGACAAGAGGAAATCTTACTGGCATTAACAAGCTTTGCCACCGATAGGGACGAATGAGAGGGACAATTGACAAAACTGAAGCAGACAAGATTCCCTGTGTAACAAAGTATTTGACATCAGCAGAACTCAAAATGTATTTGAAGGCACATAAGAAAACTTATTTCAAGTTCTTTAATTTTTCATGGAATCTGTAAGTTTATAATTATTTAGGAAGTTTTCTGGTTATGGTATCTGTAATATTAGATTTTATTATTATTAGAAACTTTATGTTAGTAGGATTCTATTTCCTATTTTTAGTTAGGAAAGCACACATATACATTGCATTAAAGAGAATTTCATTTTCACTTTCAGAGGTGGGTATCTTGTTTCTTGATTATTGTGGATTCAAGAACTAGTTTCTTGGGTTGTGTTTGATTAGTGTCCTAAGATAGAAGGGATGGATACGTGTTTGGTTGGAGGGATAAAGAAAAGACATAAAATAATAAATGACACAGAGACAGTTTTTGTCCTTTCAAAACGTGGAGGACAGGGGGTCATTTCACCTGTCTTCATTGTTTACGTCACTTCTATCTCGAGACGTTACAAAACACAACCTTAAGGATTCAAGAAATACATTGTGGAATCAAGGGTTGCCTAATGGACTGGCAGATCAAGACCATCAATAACTCATCCATGCATCTGACCCGGCTTGTCCTCAGGCTATGCTCTGAGACAGTGTTACAGTGAATTTCTGTCCTTTCAAAACAGGGAGGACAGGGGGGCATGTCACCTGTCTTCTATCTCTTCACCTGTCTTTTATATCTCGAGACAGTAACACAAACGCTATCTAAGGATTCAAGAAATACATTGTGGAATCAAGGGTTGCCTAGCGGACTATGGCAGATTGAGACCATCGGTAACTCATCCATGCATCTGACCAAGCCTGTCCTCAGCCTATGCTCAGACCTTAGTTTTCTTACAAGTATTTTTATTGTTATCTGACGTTCTCCTTCAATTTCAAACCCATTTCCTACGTTGGTATATTATACCATCTACAAAAGCTTGATCTCCCTTCTCCTTCAACTTCTACCCTTGTCCTACATCAGTACTATACCATCCACAAAAGTTTAATTGCACAAGAAACTAATCAGTTCATTATCTGAAGGATATGGAAGGAACCTAACTTGAACATTTCAGCTAAGCTGATCTTCAGCATCCAATAATTTTCCATGCTTATGCATTTAACTATGAAAAAACCAGAATCTTATATAAATAAGAGTAGTTCTAGGCACTATTTGCTGAAAGGAGAGCAACAGAGCCAAGTTTTTCAAGCTGGTGCCAGATCAGTAAAAAAAACTCGATCTTCAGAAGCAAAATGAAATTCCAACAAGATTGCAAAAGATTGTCAAGCTGACAAGAAGGGCACATACATACCAAATTAGAGCACAGAACCACAATCTGCTTCTCTAGCAGGGCTCCTGCAAACATTGTCAAGATCTGCATGCATGGAGATTAGAACTCAGATTTTGGTTTTATATAAATATCTAAGATAGTAATGCAATAGCTATATACATTCTAATCACTACATAACAACATAATCAATGTTAAACTAGCCAAGCCAATAGGGCAACTTAAAATAGAAAAGTTAAAAGAAATAGCATTTCCAAAACTCCAGAAAAGGCATTACATGCTCAAGTCGCAAGGATCCACATATGCATGCAATGGCCCAAGTTGATAATGCAGTGGCTTCCTCCTCTGCAAAGAGTGCACTGCGTGCCTGATTAAGACAAACAGCAACAAATAGTCTAAAAATAAGTACAGCTGATAATTTAAGTTAGAAAATTTATCCTACAAAGCCACCATTCTATCACTGTATCTACCTCTGCAAACTCTAGACTTGTACTGCATGATCTCAAATCAATAGTTGAGCCATCAACATATAAAACAGCTTCATCAGGTCTACGATATTCCAAGGGATGAAGGTGCTCCAGAGGCTGAAATCTAAGAGTGGAACCCCTAGCAGGGCAATGTAAACGGTAATACTCACGCAGTAACTGCAATGATCCATGATTGTTTGCCTGCAAAAATAGAGGATACTTGACAACTTTCAGTAGTTGTCAGTACACCAGAATATTGACCTTAAATGCAGACCTTAGTCCGTTCCAGAATATTGACCTTAGAACTGGAATCTTCTTGCCCAGAAAAAGATGCCTCTTCAGTCTCCATATCATCAACATCACTCCTAAAGTTTCTGTCCTCACCGGGAGAGCCTTGGAAGCTGCATAAAAAGGCATTTTTTACTGAGATAGTAATAATGTCATCTTCACCCATACACTGATGGATAAGAATATAAATATTGTGCAACTACAGCTAATTTGATGAAGCATATATCACATTATGGAAATGAATAAACTCATGACATATAGATAAGAGAATTATTTATTGAAGACATCAAAGAGAGCACCATGATATATGTACCTGGAGGAAGATTCAGAGCTTTCATACTGACAATGGCGGAGGAGTGGCAAAATAGCATTTGGTAATCGTCTTTCTTGTGCTTGCTTGTTCGATGCAATATCATCATCACAATCTTCAAAGTTTACTCTACCAGATTCACCTTTGGCTGAAACCATCTTGTTTTCAGAATAAATAGGAACAGTATCATCGTTGACACCTTTCTTCAAAGAATGAACATGCTCCACAAGAATTTGAGACTCCACATGACTCTTTTCATCAGAAAAAACTCCAGGTGTAGAATCCATTAAGCTGGATTGGGATATTTTCGTCGTTCCATCTGCTATGTCCTCTGCAGCTCTATAATTCGTTGATAAACCATCTAAATTGTCACCTAAAAGTTCTTCCTTGCAATTATCCTCTGAGGATTCCAAGTCTAAAAGGTCATTTTTTGTTAATCGCTCCAACCTTTCTTCTGTGAAGATGCTACAAAAACCGTGATGAAAAATGAGATTTGTGCATTAGGCATCAGAAGCTAATCAAGTTTGATGTCTTACATTTAGTAGTATCACTGCCAAAATATGCATTCTAATGGCCTGCCTTTGCTAAACACTATAATCTCAGTTTATTAACTATACATTTATAACCAGGTAATAGGATTATATTAAACATATATAACCGTTAACCCACCTGCTCAATAAACCAAAATGTAATTCAAAAAATGGAAGCCTCGTGAGAATGCAGTAACATCTGTATGTGGTGAGCATGTTACGGTTCCGAGGTAAGCAGGAAGACTGTTTATTTGAAACCATGGAAAGCAATCCAGAGGGTCTTTGCACAATTTCTTCAACTAACACACAGCACCCATACAATGTTGAATCATCAGCAACCTAGGGGGGAAACAAAAGGTTTGAAGATAAAAATCAATCAGTAACACACTATAGTTGCTTATAATTAAACAGTAATTTATGTAGAGCCCACATAACATGGAACACTTCAATTACCACCAGAACAAAAGAATTAAAGAAGATGATGATTGGAAGTAACAAAAGCATAGAAAGTTGTTGACCATGTAAACCATAAAATTAACTCCAGGGCATGAACTATCAAAGTGTTTAAATTCACACATGACATCTCACATAGGGAATCATCTCAATCAAAGGATAAGTATATCAAAGAAGGGAAAAAGCGGCAGGTTATTTTGAAGGTTACCTGTAATCGAAATACAAATGACAAGTCACTTTGTTTAAGGTGCTCCTGCAAAATAACCACCAGAATAATTGAGATGCATCTATGTAGCATTTGGAGTCACGGAGAGAATGTGTGTGAAACATATACTTTGGTAACAGAAAAATTAATCTGAAGTCACACACAGGCGTGAAGATTTTTTTGAACAATGAGGCTTCAAGATCTCTAATACCAAACAACAAGATTAGCTGTCATGATCCGGAGAACCTCTGATAGTTTATTATTTTTTTATCAAGCTGGTTCTAATGATGGAACAATATTATTATAGGCCTGTCCTTAGATGTTATTGAAATGAGCACGAGTAATACCAATTTGAGAATAGTACAACGTTCAAGCAAGCCCACAGGAGAATAAAGAATTCGCTTTCTACTTATCCACAGACAGAACCCATTAAGACTAGATATGTTGAAAATTGAAGCTTAAAAATGATTTAACAATTGAGAAGATTTTAATTATAAGGGAATCATGCAAGCTCTAAATTATCAGCTGATAAATGATTGCTGCATAGGTACCTGCCCAAGAAGAATTTCATTCAACGCACTCATGGAAGGAGTTCTCTCAACTTCATGAACCTAGAATTGCACCTACCAAAGTTAGAAAATGTCCACTGAAGGGCATATATAGCCTGATTAAAGGGTAAAAAGGAAGAGAAACAAAAATAACATGGAAAAATCACCCAAACAAAGGCACTGCAATGTGTGCATGATATAACATTTTTCTAAGGAATTACCAAGTTCCAGAACTCAACTCAGCTAAGCCTAAACCGGAAATAAAAGAATTGGCGTTCAACAATTACTGAAGTCTTAGTAGGGTCTTTTTTTTCTTCCTAGTGTGAATAACAATGAATCACCCAGGTTTACATCCATAAATAGTGGCCCTGTGAAAACATGCATTCACTATGGTTTCATTCTCTTAAACAATAAAATACTTATGAGAGATATGCTCATCCTTCAACAAGAGCAAGGTCAAGGCCATGGTCTCCTCCCACAGATAGGGAGCTTATAATTCCATATGCTTGTACACTCCCCAATAAGAATTCTTTTCACCCTGCAATCAAGATATTACTTTGTTGTGCATCGAAGAAACAGAAATCCAAAGTTAAATGTACAAAACTTCACAGGGGGACAAAAAAGGAATTGGAACAATCTAATTGCCAGATTCATGAATTCAAACTCTAAGACGAGTTCACATTCTACATTTTCATCTTAATCTTTCAATTTACATAAGAATTAACAAGAAAAGGATCTGGGATATGATTGTTTATATGGCCTTTTCCGACAAAATATAATAGGTCAGGTGTCGATTCTAGACAATGATATCAAGGCTCAAACTGTTATAACATTGACTGAGCACAGAGATCTTTGCACTTCAATAATTCATCAAAAATTGTACTATGCAAATGTTGAACAGTTTGTTCTGACTGCATTAGGTTCTGCCAATTGGAACCTAGAACATACATCAAAGACTAATCCCACAACCCTGTTTCTGAGAAACAGTCCATGAGTAGACCTTGACTTTATCGATTCACATTCATAAGTTTCCATGGACATCATGAACTAAATCTTCACGCTATCAAGTAAGAAAAATGTCTAACTGATCATTCATGAATCTGCAAGATGGAAACTATTTGTAAGACCATCAGATATCAACATCCAAGAAAAGCAAAGGTCCATAACAAATTAGAATATGCACTCTCACAGAAAGAGCACATGAGCTGATCAATTATTAAAATGAAATGAAATAAACTAAGCAAGAACAAATACAACCTCCAGGCCTCCAGGGAAGCAAAACGATATAAGATCTTTGTATTTAAGTGGCAGCTGTTTTTCTGGAGGATAAACAAACAGAACCTGGAAGTAGAAAAAATAAATCATGACCATGCTTGAAAAGCAATTTCCAAACCTAAGATTTCTTGCTGTTTGAAACAAAAATCCTCACCTTGGGGCTCAATAATGGGTTCTATACGTGACTGGTTTTGACAACCAAGTGCACCTTGCAATATCCCAGAACCTTCAGACTTTCTGGGACCACATTGCCTCCGAAGTGCTTGAAGATCACAATTAGGATGAAGTCCAACAACTACAATGCTCTCTATAAGCCTCGATGGCTCCTTTAAAGGCCTATGATCCTGCACAGTTGAAAGGGAAAAGATGTTAGGAAACCGCTACAAATTTAAATTCCAATTTATTCAACTATTCATGAAGAGTCGTGATAAAAACAAATGTCTCCAGGATGATGGAGCAGCAACTTACTATAGTACAAACCTAAATTTAAAAAAAAGCTGCAGTAGTACTAAATAACAAAAAGAAGCCATTATGAGATGAAAAATATACAAAAAGATTTAGACAAGTATTGCAAATAGCTTAAACATGAAAGAATCCAACTTCAACAAAATGGCATACCAAGTAATGTAACTGAAATTTTGCCCACTGACGTTTTTGGCTAGTAAGAACTTCTGGATTATAAGTTCCACTTTTCACTTCTGGCGGAGGAGAAGAAAACCCTTTTAGCATTCTGGTAAAATGGTGCTGTAGCTTCTGAAATTGGCTATCACCATGATCATCCTTGGACGAAAATACCACAGATGGCCTTGGCGATGGTAGAGTGGTGGCTGCAGCTGCAACAGCTTTGTCTTCATCTTCTGCTGTCGGCAAAATTAATGAATTTGTCCAACCAGGACTACCCAGTGTCCTCATTCTTCGCCATCTCCGCAAATTCCCTCTACTGCCAAACTGCACAGTAAAACAATCAAGCTCTAAGAGAGTAGAAATCAGCAAAAATCTCACAGCAAATTTTACTTCTTTCTTAACAAATAAAGATTGGGAAAACTTTAAAGATTACTTAATATCTACTACAGATTACTCAGCATAGAAACTCATAGAGATTAGCATCAGTTATTTCCTTCATAACAGACTTTTTATCAGTTACAGAAAGCTGTTGAAATCAAACAAAACAAGAAAATAAAAATAAATTAAAGAGCTGATCGATTGAAGCATATAACAAACAAATAATCATAGATGCTCATCACTGAGTCTACAAAGACGAAACCAGCAAAAGGAAACAAACACCCAAAACCATCATCAAACAGAGAAAATCGTTCAATAATAATTTCATAGAAATCAAACAAAACAAAACAAAATAAAAACTCATATTTACCTTTATTAAATTAGGAGATGGGGAGAAATAAACAGAGATACAAGAGGGGGAAACTTCTGGCGGCGATAAGAAGCGAAGTTGGGTTGTTCTTTTCTTTTATCAAATTAAGAAAATTTACAGGCGGCTACAGCAGGCTAAGTTTGATTAATCGATAATTAATAAACGAAGAGATATCTGATTTCAATTTGTTGGCAGAGCAAGCAAGAAATTGAAAGGGAAGAAACAAGTGAAAAACCCTTTTTCCTCTTTTGCTTTCCTCGTGTGCGCCCGTCGATATCAAATATTTTCCCCAACACCCGAGTGGCAGCGGTGGTCAGCCTCCTCTTCTTCTTCTTCTTCTTTTTTTTTCTGTACACGTATTATTTAGATTAATATAAGCTATTTATCAGAGATACTATTAAGTAAATTGTTTTTGTTTGTTCCGATTATTTGACACTGCATTTTTTAAATATTTTAAAAAATAAAAAGATATTATTTTTATTTTTATTTTTATTTTTATTTTTATTTTAAATTAAATATTTGAGTTTTCGGTTAAACTTTAATATAGAAAATAAAGATTAATTTCAATTAATATATTCAGAAAGACTCCCTATCTTTAAATAAAAATTGGGATAATAATTACTCCACACCTTCTGTCTATTTAGTAAAATAGTGCTGAATAAAATTAATCGTGTAAACTTTACACGGTGGAGGCACTTGGCCTCTTGTCGATAAGAACAAAGAGTTTTTTCTCCTCTAAATATCGTGGTCTCGTTACTTAATTTCTTTTTTTTTATTTAGTTTTATATTTATGTTTATTGTATCATAATATCTTTTTTAATTAATCTTTTGATTGGCTATAGATAGACTATTGACAATAATAAACTCACTGAAAACTTGCATCCCCACTTTAAACAAGGATCATATTCATCCAACCGAAGCATTTTTATCCTAAAGAGTTTAATCTCATATTAAATGAGAAAGTTATGAATTAGTTCCTTTTATTTATAAAATCATTTATTTAGTCCCTTGTCACCATGCTTAATTTAATATGATTTTCTTAGAAGAATATTTTCCTTGTCAATCTTTTTATAATACTTATTTACTTCTTTTCTTTTTTATTTATAAATAATAAATTGAAAAAAAAACATAATATGAAATAAATAAAAAATTAAATAATTGGTTTTCAGAAAAGGGACTAATTAATTCATATATCAAAACTAGAGGGGATTTCAACAAGTTGTTCTCCAATATGCACAAAGGATCTATTAAGACAAGAAACCAATAGATTTTTTTAGTCCAAGGATGTTCAATGGTAATAGTCATTTGTAGGAATTATTTATTGAAGACTTTGGGCATGGAAGCATGAATAATGTTGTGCTTTAAAATGGGTAAATCATAATAAAGTTAGGGATGATGTTAGACTAAAAAATAACCTTGAAGTTGAGCTTCTTCCTTAAGCTCCCCAATCATTGTGATATGAAAATGGGTAAATCTTGGTAAAGTTCAAGATTATATTAAACTAGAATATGACCTCAAAGTCGACCTTCCTTTATATATATATATATATATATATATATATATTAAAAACAATGATAAAGGTTATCCATGACTTTCTTATTTATATTAGGAATATCCAAAGTCATAGCCCCATTGAACATATTGAGAAACTCATCAGACTACTCTCTTAATGCCCTTAGTCAAACACATTTTATATGAGAGTTTCATGCACCCATCTTAGTTGTCTTAAAATTTGCCTTCGTAGCTTGGTTAGATTGCCTAAGAAAGGCACTTCTTACTCAAGGAAGACCACTTTCAACTCATCCAAACAAGCCCACTCCATAGACAAACCAAGCTTAGAAGCGTTATAGTATTGATCCTTTAAAAGTTTTTATTAGGCTTCCTATGAGTTTTGGATATGAAGATCACCTTTTTGGTTTCCCTTAGTTAAGCCTCTAGAACATTATTGACCTATCTAATACCTTGGATTCTCTCATGGCTTACCCTCTAAGCCACAACCTCTCTTATTTGTCTATTTTATGTTACCCAATATCTTCAAAAGTGGACGTTCATAATGAAACCCATTAAATAAAACAAATAAGTGCTAAATTTTGCATGAATAATTCAAAATACAAAGTTAAAAAAAATCCCACCTAAAGAAGCAAATGCCCAATAAGATAAATATGACAAGTAAAACTATCATTAGAAATTCATTCAATATCATATGGGATTATCGTGAACTTTTTTTTATCAATCTTATTATGTTTAAAACATTAATCTCAATGATGGTATCATTATTTTAAGCAAAATGAAACTAGGGAATTTCTTTCCTCTTTAATAAAATAAGAGTGTGTATAGAGAGTGACATAACCAACATCAATTATCATGAAAAAAAATTAGATGGTCTAATCTTTATGATAACTTCAATAAATGACAACGGTGTAACTGTTATAGGGGAAGTGACATCCTTAATTTTGAGAACCATCCTAAGATGATTTTCTTTTCTTATTGGACACAACATGTCCAACTAGCATGAATAGAAGATTGAGAGAAAAGATCTTTACTTTCCTTGTGGGACTTGAAGATCAACAAAAAATGGATACCATATATCTCCAGCATTCCATACCCATCAACCTTTTCTTTTATATTGGACAACCATTTTTTTTTCATTTTTTTATATTATCAACTTTACGTTGTAATACATTTCTTATATGTTTTCTGGTTAAAGTGTAAAAGTAAAAAAACCAATAAAGATCATTCTCATAATGGAACAACCATTTAAAGTGAAACATTACTTAAATATATTTATAACAGGTTAAAAAATCATAAGTTAAAATTATTCCTCAAAGGTAGCAAGTAATTTCCATCCATTCAGATGAAGTTGGTTGACACATATATTGTGATGACAAAATATTTTACTCATAAATATCCTTAAGAGAGAGGTGTAACATATAGAATAAAGTCATGTTTTTTTACCCTCATGGATCTATTAACTTATTCTATCAAAGCTTAAAAGGGCCCATAGTTAGATACAATCCCTTTTATAGGTAGTTGACCTTGACCATTTTCCCTATAGTCACCATGTTACTCTTTCATGTTCTCAAGTGCTCGAGGTGACCAAATATCTCCCAAAAGTGTTGTTATACTCGAGCAACAATCATTTCCAAGTATGAGTTGATGGACATCTCTAATCTTAAGCATGATTATGATAGTCTTGTACCCTCAACTAGACCGCCCAAAACCCTCACTTAAAAGTAAAATTCACTATAAATTATTTTCTTACCTGAATTTATTATTTGTAATTAAGTAAAAGATGGATAATTATCTCAAATCAAATGCAGCAAGTAGAGACCACAAACACTAAACCATACTAATCAAGTATAAGTTACTTTCCATAAGAAAAAACTCCATCCTGTTGTCTAATAAAATTATAGAGATGTTTATAAAGAGAAACTATTAGTGTGAAATGAAATAAAATACATGAAAGATTATCTATAGGGAATGCTTCCCTTCTTCATGTTGGATTTACGACATATATCACAATCTTTAACTATAGTCACCATGTTACTCTTCATATTCTCCAGAGCCTAAACATATATGTTATACAAGCTACTTTAAGTGTAAAAACACATTAATCCATGATTATATTCTAATTAGTACTATTAAAACCTTTATATTCTAGCACAAAAGTATTTAATCTCATACCCACTTAAACACCTTTACATATCTTAAGTGTTATCTTGTGAGGTATGAAGATATTAAAATATTGAATTGTATCATTTACTCTATTTAGAGAGTTAATTGTCATATCAAAATCACTCTTGTAAAACCCTTAAGAGTTAGATATAAACTATTGACATTAATGAGCTATTTTCAGCAAAATAATCTTAAAGATGACATATCTTTTAGTGGGAGAAAAACCTTGAAAAGTAAATATTTTCAAGTGATGTAAAATGTTTGAGTTAGATATATTTCTCGAGCAATATTGAGGTTTTGAATAACTACTATCAAGCCCTTATCATCTCATGAACCTGTGAATAGAAAAAAAAATATTTCATTTTAGTGCTTTAAAATAGCTTAAACGATGACTTTCTCTCATTTATGGAATTTGATGACCATTGTCTCTTTCTTCTCACTAACTAGGGACTAAAATGTAATGCAAGTAAATATATATACTAAAAGTGATTTTTAATTTTTTTTAAAGAGGCCTAAACTCTATGACTTGTATTATTTTTAAACTTCAAGTATCTAAGTGTAGTTTTCCCAAAATCCTTGTAACGCCATGCATGTTTGATGTATTTTTTACATTTTAGTCTCTCTTCTTTCAATATCCCCATTAACTATAAAAAATCAAGCGTGTATGGTTAAAAATAAATTGAAAAGTAAATCTCTCTTATATCGTTGGAATTCAATGATCCTTCCTTTTTATCTCTTTAATCATATATTTAAAAATAATATTAATAAACATTTATATCAAAAATAATTTCTAAAAAAAATAAAAGGATCTAAGTTATACACTTTATTACTCTTGAAATCTTTAAAACGCCATTCACGTTTTACATCTTTTTTTATCATGTGTTTTTTCTTTCCATCCCACTACTGAATAAAAAAAATCAAAAGTAATACCCATTAAGATTAAATTATTTAAAATAGAACTAATATAAAAATAAACAAGAAATCAAGAATGTTTTTATTTTACGAGTATCAAAACAACGCCAACTAGGCACCAAAACCCTTTTTAAATACATCTAATATCTGTCACTTTTCACTCTTGCCGTGTCTCGTTTTGATTGCCATCCTTCGTCCAGTAGCCTGCCTGTATCATTTCAGCTTCTGATAGGCTGATCCATCGTGACAGATCAGATTCGGTGTTGTAACTTGCAGAGGAATAATGGCGGAGAATAAGATCAAAGGAACCTCTCTGTTTTCTCCATACAAGATGGGCAAGTTCAGCCTCTCTCACAGGTCAGTTCACCCCCCTCCCACTCTGGTTTTAACTGCCGGGTTGAGTCAGTTGCGAGCTTCCGTTTCAGACATTTTTGTCACAGAATCTAGAGAGTGATCCGGGAGGGCATTTTTGTCATCTCGTTTTTGCTGTTACGTGACGAGATTGTCGATGGATACAGGGTGGTGCTGGCGCCCATGACAAGATGCAGGGCGTTGTTTGGGATACCAGGGGATGCGCTGGTGGAGTACTACACGCAGAGGTCAACTCCCGGTGGACTTGTCATCACTGAAGGCACTCTCATCTCTCCAACTGCTCCAGGGTAAAATTTCATCATTCTCTACTCCTCTGATGGTGGGTGGCCTTTTCATGATTTCACCTCCAAAAAAAAGGCCATGATTGATTGCGGGTTGTGGTGGTGGTGGTGGTGGTGGGCCCAACAATGTTCTTCCAACCTCACCTTTTCTTCTTCTAAAAAAATCTTACTCGGTATACCATTCAGAAGAAGGATGACTGACTGCTATTGCTATGATAGTTTGGATCTTAGATTTAGACTTAGACTTGATCAACTTTGATAGCCTATGTTTTGACCAGGAAGAGTTTCTCATTTTATCCCACCATTAAATTAATACTCAGTCAATTGCAATTAGGTGGGTGATATCATGTTCGGAGCTTCTCTGTTTTCTATTCATTTTTCAACACACACACACGCTATGTGGTTGTTGTCAAATGAGACTCGTAATTTTCCACATGGAATAATACGTCCGACACCGAAACAGAAAATGAAGACTGGGGTGCTCCCTACCACGAAGCTCTCCACCCATCATGACAATGGCTAAATTACTTCTGAAAACAGGGCTGACACATCTTCTTTTTATTCTCAAAGGTGTCTTGTTTTTTTTTACCTTGATTTGTTTCTAAGTGAAAAGGGATCGTGATTTCTTTTTCCCACCATCATCTAGCAAAATATTATGATTACAAGAAAGCTTAATATTAAGAAAAACCTCAAGAAGATTATGAGCAATTGGATCATGTGATCTTAACGTGTGATGGACCCATCAATCCAGTGATCCATGTGTGTTTTTGAAGGTTTTCTCTTGCCATTTTTCATATATCCACGCTGTATTTTTTATGACATGCATGTTTTTTTGATGGTGGAACCAGGTTTCCTCATGTGCCTGGAATTTACTCAGATGCTCAAGTGCAAGCATGGAAGAAGGTAGTGGATGCGGTTCATGCAAAAGGGAGCATCATTTTCTGTCAACTCTGGCACGTTGGCCGCGCATCTCATCAAGGTAAAAATTACTTCCTCTGTTATGAAGCTTGAAATCATTTACTTGGTGTCATCTTATTTCAACCACCATTTTCCTTGCACTCGTTATGCCAGGGTTAATTACAAAAACCTAGAGGATTATTTAATGACTAAAAAGCCCCAGCATTACAGGGTGGTGCACTATGCAGACCACCTTCTTGCTCACCATTTACAGCTAAAATGCATGCCTCATTCTGCCATCATTTGCTGTTCCAACAAATTATTTTCAAATCCAAGTTCTTGCTACAAAAAAAATACATGTAGAGATGGGAAGCGAGATAAGTTTTTTTTGTAATTATTCCAAGCACTAATATTTGCATTTGAATCTGGGACCATACCTCAGTATATCAACCTGGTGGGGCTGCACCAATTTCATCAACAAACAAGGCCATCTCAAACAGGTGGAGAATTCTCATGCCAGACGGGACCTATGGAACATACCCAGCACCTCGAGCCTTGGGAACCTCTGAAATACTAGAGGTGGTGGAGCATTATAGCCAGGCAGCCTTGAATGCCATTCGAGCAGGTTAGTGTAATGGCATTTATTTGTTTTATTTAAAGGCTTTGGAGCTGCAGCAATACATGATGATTTTATTTTTCTTTTAGCCGGGCATAATTACATGTTTAGAGAAAATGGAGCATGCTTTACCAAATCTTTCCTTTAAGGGTCACCATGATACCTCTCTATGATGGGAGCTGTAATCATTATTTACAACTGCAGTAGAGCATGGCATGGCTATGATTATGTCTTAATTTGGTTGCTAGATAAATTGTTCCTTGCAAAAATTCCTCTGCTCACGAGTCATGATTATCCCATGTTTCATCAAGGGCATAAAACCCGTTGGTGTGATCTCTGTGCAACTTTCTAGTGTTTCTATGAAGGTCTGTTTGGGAGATGTTGGAATCATCAATGGAGTGGAAATTATCTACAGTGTCATCTGAAATTGGATGACTTTACTTCCACTGTGATTGGCCTTTATAATTAGCCGGTATCCTTGATTCAAGTTGATGGCTCTGAAATAACTGGATAATGTTCTTAGACTGCTAACAGGTGTTTCTTGAGCTCACCTGGTTACCAATGATTACCTTACGTCTTAAGTAACACACGTAATGAAAATATGGGTGGCAGGTTTTGATGGGATTGAGATCCATGGGGCTCATGGTTACCTTATCGATCAATTCTTAAAGGATGGGATCAATGACAGAAGCGATGACTATGGTGGATCAATGGAAAACCGGTGCAGATTCTTAATGCAGGTGATTCAGGCAGTAGTCTCAGCTGTCGGTGTAGAACGAGTAGCTTTCCGAATGTCACCTGCAATCGATCACCTTGACGCCGCAGACTCGGATCCACTCAAACCTAGGCCTTTCAGTGATTGAGAGAATAAACAAAATCCAGCTACAGGCGGGTGCAAAACTCACCTATCTCCACGTCACTCAGCCGCGGTACACAGCTTACGGCCAAACAGAGTCAGGCAGACCTGGCACCGAAGATGAAGAGGCACAAATGATCAAGACTTGGAGAAGGGCATATGAGGGTACTTTCATGTGCAGTGGTGGGTTTACGAGGGAGCTGGGAATACAAGCTGTGGCTGAAGGTGACGCAGATTTGGTATCCTACGGTAGACTTTTCATCTCAAACCCAGATTTAGTTTTGAGATTGAAGCGTGATGCACCCCTGAATAAGTATATCAGAAAGACTTTCTACAGCCAGGATCCTGTCATCGGGTACACAGATTACCCCTTCCTAGGCGAAGCAAATGCAGGACAGGCACAGCACTCACGCCTTTGAATAGGAATTTTCGGGACTCCACGTATCTATGATAAGTTGATTATTAGAATGAATTATCTTGTTGGGGTTTTGTTTCTGATGCAAAATTTATATATCACGTTGCGTCGAGTAATACAATTATGTAGATAAGATCATCGTTTCCACGAAGATTATTTACCAGTTAGATTTTGAAATAATTCTAGTTTTAAATTATTTTCTTACACTCCACTCAGTCACATAGTTATCATATGCTCTTTGCCCACCAAATCCCTACACCACCTTTTTCCCTGGATTTGGGATTATGCTGCACGCGAATTTCCGATGCAAGTGTCAAATTGGAAGGTCTAATGTTGATATACATGAACCACAGATAACTCCATGGATAGAAACACTTGTGATTCATAGAAGCAATCTAACCCGTGATTTTTGGAAAATCTACACCAATACAAAACGCCAAAACGCCAAAACGCCAGCGTGCTCTCATTACATCATCTCAAAGCATGATGAAAAGAAAAGAAAAATCATCCATGCAATCTAAAATTAAGTGGAAGAAACTGTGGTTCATGCAAACAGCATCTTTCATAAAGGTACTTTCCGGTTCCACTAACATCAACTTTTTGACAGAGCCCATGCGCCATCAGTATATTTATACCATTGACAAGTTGCGAACCCCACTATATCCTATCCTGCATTCAAAAGGTAACACCTCGCTAATTTACAGCAGCACGCGGTGGTCCTTCAAAGAAATCCATAAAGCTTTCAGTGGTGGTGTAAGGAAAGCCGGTGTTTATCGAATGCACCTCCATTTGTCTGTTCCCATTCATTCTGAAATCACTAATTCATCTCCATTTCTGACAAATCAGAGCTGCAACAGCCGGCAACAGCCGTCAAATTCCCATCAGAAGACTATTGCCATAAAACCCATCAACGCATGCTAAAAACCTTCTGTTTTCTGTATGGTAAAGGGTGAAAAAACACAACCTTGAAGAACTTCAAAACCTATCACTGCTTGCAAAATTCAATAATCCTGCAAGACAAATTCGTAATTTAATTTCAGTGACAGAAAAATAACATATCAGCCAATAAATAATCAATTAAATTCTCAATTTTAGGATGTCGAACGACAGCCAAATCTAGAAGGCAGCAATCAGTAAGACTTTGAAGAAACCCACTCGACCTATAACCCGACAAGTGTTCTAGATTGAGTCTTGAGCAAGGCCTAGAAACAATGAAGAAAACCAATGAGACCAAATATATATATATTGGTTATATATATAACCAATATGGAAGAGTACAGTATAACATCGTTGACAGCCTCTCGTGGGCAAAATTCAAGGAAAACAAAGAGCTTAAGAAAACTGATGGAACAAAGACAACAAAGGTTAATGTGCCAAAGCTTGAGGATGCTAACGAGGCTAGGGGGAGGTATTTTGAAAAATGCACATGAAGGAGATTCGGCAAAAGCTGTGGTAGTAAGTTCCTCTGATGATAATGATAGATCATGTTAGTACTTAACTTAGATTTTTTTGCCATGGTGTTCTCCTTACAAAAGAGATTTGCTAACCTGTTGTGCTTTAAACAGGATCATGATGGGTCTCACATTAAAGGCATACTAATCAATTTTATTCATTCATCGTGTCCATCATTACTGAAAGTCCCATCTTTCATGATCGAGTTTATAACTCCTATTTGTCAAGGTTAGTGCATTTAACTAACCAGACATTAAAAAATGGTGATATTTTTCTTCAAGAACATTGCTAATTTTCAGTGCTCTTTATTCATGCAGGCTACTCGTAGAAAGGAACAATTTTGTCCTTTTATTCCATGTCAGAGTATGAATCCTGGAAGGAAAGTTTGAGTGGTAATGCAAGTGGCTGGTCTATCAAATATTGTAAGGTTTGTTTATTTGACATAGCCATGGTTTTGCATTATATGGAAGGAGCTCTTGATGTTTCATTATATGGGAGGATAGATATGACAAGTAAGACTATTATCGTGAGCTTTTTTATCAGTCTTGTCGTAACCCAATTTTTGGGTTACTCCCCAAAATAAAATAAAAATAACAAAAATAAAATAATAGGAGCCGGTGTGGGTAGAAAAATCAATGTGGAATTTTTGGTTGTTTTCTCGAGTCCAATCGTATCTCTTTGATTCTAAAAAAGGAGAAAAATACAGATTTAAGGCAAAAATAATTTATCATTGGATGAATCTGTGTAAAAACCAAGTTAAACGACATAATTATATTTTTTATGGGTTGATTCGATTTAATCGTCGACAAATTTAAAGTTTAATTATGATCGGGAATTAATTTAAGACCCAATTGAAGGATTTAATTAAGTGCAAGGATTTAATTATACTTTAAATTGGTCAAATTAATTTTATTAATGGTTTAGTCAATGAGAAATCAATTTCTTGAATTAAATTCGGGCTCAATTAATGAGAATGAAATTTTCAGAGACCGATTTGAATTTTTAAGTCAATTATGCGAAATCAGGGACCGAATTGAACGAATTGAGAATTTAACAGACAATTAAGTAGGGGTGAGCATTTTCGGTTCGGTTCGGTTTTTTGTCAAAATAGGGACCTAACCGAAATTTTTGTTTTTTTAAAAAATCAAACCGAAACCGAACCGAATTTATTCAAAACCGGCCACTTTCGGTTCGGTTCGGTCCGGTTTTTTTGGTTAAAAAAATCATAAAACCGAATTTGTTTTTGGGCCTTCTGATGGGCCTTCTGATGGGCTTTTTGATGGGTTTTCTAATAAATTTTTTGATAAGCTTGAAAAACTATTTTTGTACAAGAACCCAAAGTATTTTTAAAATTGTTTTTGCAACAAATACAAATATTAATTTATTAAATTGTTAATATAGTGTTTATTAAGTTTTTTTAACCTTTCTAATAATTTTGTTGTGTAATTTAGCATGATGAGAGATAATTAAAACTACACAAAGGAACAAATTTAAATTTAAATTACAGAAAATGCCTTCAAAAAGGGCTTAAAAAAAACAAGAAACATTAACATAAAAAACTTCAAGAAATACAATCGGTCTTCAACTAATTATCATCCGTCGCTAGATTTAACTTTCCACCAAATTCTACAAAAAATAATAGAAATGTTAGATTGCAAATAAATTGATTATTATTTAATAAAATAAAAATACAAATGTATAAGAAAAATAACCTGATTCAAGTTTTTCATATTTTTCATAATCATCTATCAAGGTTGTAATGTCGATTGGGATTTCTCCATGATGTAACCAATTTTGAGAACAAACAAGTGCTTGAACAGTTGCTGGAGATAAAGAACAAGTGCTTGAACAGTTCCTAGCCTACCATTAATGATTTTTCCAAATTTACAGATAGAGCACTTTGTGACAGCCCAAATTTAAAAAGAGTATATATGCTTTAAATTTCTAATTCATTGTTGATCTTTTGGTGGGTTTTCAAGGAACTGATATGTACTGTAATGAAATTACTGGAGATTTTCTCAGAAACTAATAGGTAGTTATGTAGCTTAGATTGAATTCTTGCTACTTTTATTTAATTATTACTTAACCTAGCCGAAGACAAAGTTCCAAGTCCAACAAAACAAAGCATCCAAAATTCCAAATCGGAAAGACGAAAACATTTCTTTTGAAGATCGAAGACCCTAACCTCCAAATCAATATTTTTACAATGATTTGTTTAATAAATAAGCGAATAGAATTTAAATAAATATTCAAGCATATATCAACTCTAAGGACAACAAGCCCTAACCCTAACATCAACATATTCCATCGAGAATTAAGATGCAGACTTGCAGAGACTAGTTAAATCAACTAGTTAAAATAAATATTCTAAACTACAAGGATAACAAGCCCTAACCCTAAAATCAACTAGTTAAATGTACTTACCTTTAAGATGCAGACTTGCAGAGACAGAGAGGCGAGAGCCTGCTTGCTAAGGTAGAGAGGCGAGAGGCTGTTTGTTGCTTGCTAAGGTGTTGTTTGCTGTGTTAGACTGTTAGACTCAGAGAGCCAAAGGGAGGCGAAAGGACAGAGGCGAGAGGCCAGAGGATGAGAGGACAGAGGCGAGAGGCCAGAAGATGAGAAGACAGAGGCGAGAGGCCAGAGGATGAGAGGACAGAGGCGAGAGGAGGCGAGGGAGGCGAGAGCCGAGAGGAGGCGAGGGAGTCTGGAGAGAGGCGAGAGGCGAGAGAGGCGAGAGAATTTAGGGTTTCTTCTATTTATATCAACAATTTAACACTTCAAACCGAACTGAACCGGTTCGGTTCGGTTCAATCGGTTTTGTGAGTACAAAACCGATACCGAACCGAACCGGACGGTTTTTTACAATTTTGCAATCGGTTTATTTTTTCGGTTCGGTTTTTTCGGTTTTTTTTCCTCGGTTTTTTCGGTTATTCGGTTCGGTTTGCTCACCCCTACAATTAAGGGTTAAATCGCGCAAATCGGAAACCAGAGACCAAAATAAAAAAGGGCGCGCACATTTAAGGTTGCTGTTGAAATTTTGACGGGGATACAATTGCATAAAATTAAAAGTTTAAAACTAATTGGGGGTGCAATTGAACCAATCAAATATTGAGGGACCAAATTGTATTTTTCAAACACAAATTTGGCATGTCCCCCGCATTGTTCGACACTGAACAGTGCGAGGGAACATGCCCTGTATTCCCTCAGGCCTCTGCATTTTTGCAGAGGCCACAACATTCCCTTAGGCCTCTGCATTTTTGCAGAGGCCACAGCTCACCCCTCAGGCCCTCTGCAAAATGCAGAGGGCAACAATCTCATGCAATGTGCATGACGAACGGTTGCATTTTTTCCTATAAATGCAATCGTTCGCAGCATGCACCAGAGGAAGAAAAACGGAAAGAAAAAAAAGAGCAGGGAGTTTTACGCAGAGAGGGGTGAAACGGAGAGAAAACTGAAGTGAAAAAGAGAGAGTGACGAAAAAAGAAGAAAGAAAGGAAAAAGAAAGGAGCCTTACGCAGAGAAGAAAAAGAAAAAAAACAGTTCATCTTCTTCCCTCTCGTCCCACGGGTCCCGCTCTCTCTCTAGAAAAAACAGCCCTCGCTCTCTCTCTCTCTTTCCACCGTGGAAGGCCAACTGACCACCCAAGACCTCCCTTATCATCACCACAAGTTTACCCTTCACCCCAGCTGTCCATTTCTCCTCTCCGGTGAAGGAACCGAGCGATCCCCGACGATAGCAGTTACGCCCCGGCGACTTTGGAGGCTTTTTCTGGCCACCACAGACCACTGTTGACAACGCCACCACGACAGGAATCATCACCTCGACCTCCTCTACACAACAGTACTAACAGGTAAGCCTTTCACCACATTAAAAAAAAAACTATTCATCGTCTTCCTCGGCTCTGCATGCAGAAGCGGGACGCAATTTTCGTCCCCTGTGTGCGGGCCGAGGCCGAATAAGCAGGCCGGGCCTCATGCCCGGCCCACGTTTCAAATATTTGGGCTTCCAGCCCATGAGGACTGAAGCCCGATCCGAGTTTATTCGGGCTTCCAGTCCGTGAGGGACTGAAGCCCAGCCCATACACTTTGGGCTTCCGGCCCATGATGGGCTGGAAGCCCGACCACACACATTCAGGGCTTCCAGGGCCGTGAGGGGCTGGAAGCCCGATCCATAAAGGCTGAGGTCAGTCACCCCACTGTGGTCGACATGACCCAACCCCAAAAAAAATTATAAAATAGAAATTGACAAAAAAAAAGTTTTTATTTTTTATTTTTTTTACTACTATTATTATTATAAAAAAATTCAAAAATATAAAAAATGTATTTGTTTTTTGTGCATACGGCCGGATTCCAAAGCTTTTCTCATTGTATTTTTCGTAAAAAATATGTTGCATCTTTTTCCATATTTTAAAAAAAGAATTAAGGCTAGTCTTGCCTCGGTTATAAGCAGGTCCCAATCAGCTTTCCTCCCAGGCCGTAACATCTCAGAGGCTATCTTCCTAGTGCAAGAGCTCATGCACAACTATCATCGTCAGGGAGGGATCCCTCGCTGTGCTATCAAAGTTGACCTGAGGAAAGCTTTCGATACTTTAAACTGGAATTTCATTATTCAGGCTCTGCAGAATGTTGGCTTCCATCCTACCGTTATAAACTGGATCCGGGCTTGTATAACAACTCCAAGTTTCACGGTCAGCATTAATGGTGAAGACCATGGGTTTTTCCAGGGTTCAAGGGGCCTTAGGCAAGGCGATCCTCTCTCTCCTTACTTGTTTGTCCTTGCTATGGAAGGTCTTAACGAAATTCTGCAAAAAGTGACACTAGATCCCTCTTTCAACTTCCATTGGAGATGTAAAGATCTGAGGATAACGCACTTGAGCTTTGCAGATGATTTAATCCTTTTTAGTAAGGGTGATCCGAGCTCTGTCAAAATCCTGAAGAATGCTCTTGACTCTTTCTCTTTACTATCAGGGCTAAGAATTAATCATAGCAAAAGTTCAGTCTTTGCTGCAGGGGTGAGCCAGACAATGAAGTCCGCCCTTGCTTCTATTCTGGGGATTAATGTGAGCAATGCGCCTCCAACTTATCTTGGGGTCCCCCTCATCACAACAAGGCTATCGTCTGCTGATTGTATTCCTCTTGTGGAGCGCATCAGGAGCCGTATTGGGCTGTGGACAACAACCACGCTGTCTTATGCGGGCCGTCTCCAGTTAATTCTCTCGGTTTTGTTCTCAGTGCAAGTTTATTGGGCAACGAAATTTATTATCCCGGCCGCAACAACTGCAAAAATAGACAACATCCTTTCTGCATTTCTATGGAAAGGAGTTTCTTTGTCTTCTAGGGGGGCCAAGGTTGCTTGGAAGGATATTTGTCTCCCGAAGGAGGAGGGGGGCTTAGGCGTGAAAAGCTTAAGGTCTTGGAACCAGGCCGCCATGTTAAATCACATTTGGGTCATTCTCACAGAAAAGAGCTCTTTATGGGTTGCTTGGGTGGACAAATATCTTATCAGGGGTCGGCCTTTTTGGCAGATTAAAGTTCCTTCAAATCCCTCATGGACATGGAGGAAGATTCTTCAAGCCAGGGAATGGTGTAGAGGGGAGTTCAGACCTAGAGTGGGGAATGGAAAAAGCACCTTCCTATGGTTCGACTACTGGATGCCCATGGGTACGCGTCCATCCGACACTCTCTCTCAGAGGAGTCTCTCTTCCTCCCGGCTCTCATGGAAAGCAAAAGTGGCAGATATCATTGAAAATGGGAGTTGGTCCTTCCCGCAGGTCCCTTTGCTTAATCATCATTTATGGTCCAGAATTAATTTCCACCCCAATCTCTCTACAGAAGATACAATGGTTTGGGCCCCTAATAGATCTGGGCATTTCACCATCTCTTCGGCTTGGGAGCACCTAAGGGCCAAGAAGCCAATTAATGTTATCCATCGTCTTCTTTGGCATAATATCCACATCCCAAGACACTCCTTTGTGCTATGGCTGGCAGCTCAGGGTAGGCTTCGAACAATGGACCGAATGCACTATCTCAATGGCGAGGATACAACCTGTAGACTCTGAGATCGGATCCCAGAGACCCACGATCATCTATTCTTCATGTGCAGATATTCTCTTCATGTGTGGAAGTTCATCCAATCTAAAACTCATATTCGATGGCCAAATCTGTCGTGGAATTGCTTAGTGGAGTGGACCTCGCGTAGGTACCAAGACACTAAATCCACTGACAACAAGATTGAGGCTCTCATCTTCGCAGCCACAGTCTATTATATCTGGCAGGAGCGTAACAAGAGGATTTTTCAACAGCTTACACAGCCAGCGAATACTGTTGGGGAAGCCATTTTCCAGGTTATAAGAGACAAGCTTATGTGCAGCAATGGGATTTCAATGGCAGACGGGACTCGGGCCATTTGGAATATCCCATGGAATACTATACCTCTTCGGGACACCGATCAACACCATTAGAGGAGGGTCCATAGCTCTCTGTTAGGCTGAAGGAATGATTCTTCTATTAGTGCCTGTTTGCTTCGGCCTCCAGGGCCTTTTTGTTTAGCGCGTTTCGCGCTAACTCGATCCTTTCTACATTAGCTGTTGATGGCTTTCTTTGGTTAGTGGCCTCTTATGGCCTTGTTGTTTTTTAGTCCCTATGGGTTTTTTGGTGGCAGGCTATAGCCTCTACCTGTTTTGCCGTCTCTTTGTCGGCTTGTACATTCTCCATCTTCAATATATTTATCTTCTCCAAAAAAAAAAATTTGGATATCGTAACCAGTTTGCGATTATCCGTTGGAAGTCGGCCAAAATATCAAAAATAATTATAAATATTTTTGTTTCATTTATTAGCGGTGTAAATTTACATTGTAAAGTACACTCGCGAGATAAAAAATAAATTTTTACTACGGTGTAAAATTTACATTGTATAAAGTACATCCATAGATTAAAAAAAAGATTTTTTACTACGGTGTAAAATTTACATTGTAAAGTACACCCGTAGATAAAAAAAAACTTGTAGCTACGAGTGTAAAATTATATTGTAAAGTACACTCGCGAGACAAAAAAAAATGTATTTTTGAAAATGCGAGTGTAAAAATTTTAACTTAGAAAAAACAATCAAACAACAATGCAGACTTACCTTAGGTAGGGTGCACTGGGGAGTGATGCGTCTTCCCCCTTGCACAACAAGTCCCCTTACCCAAGACTCTCGCGAGACCAATAGGTTCCTAGTAACCTTAATACTAGGTGGCGACTCCTTAGAATTATAGTCGTAAATTTTACGGCTATAAACAACCCCATTTTCACCGCGCGCCGTTGTCTCCCCCCGAATCACAGGGGTGATGGCGGGGCGCGAGCGCGTCCCAAAAAATCGCCGTCGCGGCGGATGGCGACTCCACTGGGGACTTATCTTTGGGTGAGCATTGTTTGTCTGATTGTTACTTTTGAGTTCATTTTTTTTACTCGCATTCTTACTGCTTTAGCATGCAATTTTAATTTTAGTCAATGCATATCATCGGATGTGAATTATTTTCATCATGCATTTTAATTTTGCAAATAAACCCAATTCTAGGTTAGGTGGGGATTAGCGGTCCGCCCTCATGACTTTTGGTCGGGGTTCGGGATTCGTGAAACATCCAACTATGAACTGAGTGTTTACTTGTTAATGGCGGTCACACTGTGCCCCAACCATTTCTTGTAAACCCCTATACTACCTTCACGTAAGGTGGTCACTGGGCAGTTCATAGACCTTTTAAGACCAGATAGAAAGCTTACCCCTCATATAATGACTTAGAGCTTGCCTTTGATTACAAACTCCCCGATAATTTGTTGATGTGCATGTACATACATTTGCATCCACATGCATCCATCACCGTGCATAACATATCATCAACAGGTCAAAATATAGGTCCCCGAAGAGCTCCTACCACTCGACCCCAGCAGAGAAATATGGAGGATGAAGAGCGTGCACACCGTGATGCTCATTTCCAAGAAGAACTGGATTCTCTGAAAGCTAGTGTGGCTAGTCTCACCGGCTTACTCGAGCAAGCAGCGAGAAATGCCTCGGCGAGGGTCCTTCAACTAGACCCACAGCGGCTGCTCAAACACAAGGAATGAACCACCAAGAAGAGGTGACAGGAGAAAGAGTTCAAGATCCGCAACAAACTCCAGCTTTGGTACAATCAGCAGTGCCAACACCTACGACAACCCCAACAATTATAGAAGCATCAGAGGGTTTTGACCAAGATAAGATGGCAACATCTGGAAGCCGAGGATAAGGGTCATCGAAGGGGCAAATTTATATGACCCGAGTGCAAGGCTGCGAGATATGTGTCTAGTCCCGAATGTTGTAATACAGAAGAAGTTTCGTGTCCACTGAATTTATCATATACACCGGGACACAATGCCCTATCACTCACCTAAAATCATACTTGTAACAAAATGGCGAAGTAGTGCATGATGAAAAACTACGATGCATTTTTTTCCAAGACAGTTTGAGTGGGGCGGCATTGAATTGGTACATAAGACTAGACAACACCAAGATCAGTAGCTGGAAAAATCGGTAGATGCTTTCATCAAGCAATACAAGTACAACATGGACATTGCTCTTGACGAGAACAAGTTTGTCCAACTTGGAGAAGAAGGATAGAGAAAGCATAAGGGAATATGCTCAAAGATGGAGAGATCTCGTTGCACAGGGTACATCCTCAGCTTCTAGATAAAGAGATGGTGACATTATTCGCCAACACGCTAAGAGCGCCCTATTACGAACATGTGATGGGCGGTTCGGCACAACAATTCATGGATCTTTGTAGCAGTGGCGGGAGCGAATAGAGCAAGGAATCAGAAGTGGTAGAATATACGCACTGCGGAGAAAAAGGGGCTTTGAAGGAAAGACAAAAGATGTCGAGCATTTTGAAGACGACTATAAGGGTAGGAACAACCAGTTCCAAAACTACCATAACCCTTCATCTGAAATTGCCAACATCAATCTTCAAGCCAAAGATCCAACTAAAAACTTCCCAAAAAGAAATTACCAGAAAACCCAAGAACAGCTACCTCCGCTACCATTGCCTTTGAATGAGATGTATGAAAAATTGGTAAGCATTAAGCAAGTAGCTCCCGAACCTCAGGAACCTTTGCAACCACCTTACCCTGATTGGTACAAATCCGATCTCACCTGCGAATACCATGCTGGAGCTGCAGGGCATAGCATTCACACTTGTGGTGCTTTCAAGAAGAAGCTCATGCAATTGATTAAAGCAGGGTGGATAACATTCGATGAAAATCCATGCCCTGCATCCAATTAGGCTTCACGGAAATAGGATATCAAGTGTCCGCACCATTAAAGTGACGTCGGCAAAAGCTTTCGAAATGGAGTGTGCCGATATCAGGAGATGAAGTCTACTTCCATGATTTCCTTTTTGTTTTGGTCATGTCCGCACATTATAATCCTGTTTTGACTTGTCGGCAATTTGCTTGTAACGCCACAAGACTTTTGTTAAGCAAACATTTCTCTTCAGTGATCATATATTTGCTTGTGTTTACGATGTGTTCGTGCTTATTGCTTAAATAACACAAGCATGCCTGATATCCCTTTCATCCAAATTATACATGATCTCATGATTTCATCAAGATTTTTGGCAAATCAAATTCTAGTACGAAAAGAAATGCCAATTTGATTTTTGTTTAACAAATGTGTTCTGGGAATTCAAAGGATTTCTTTGAAAGGTGATCTCATACCACCAAAACCCACATAATAAAGCTAATCTCTTAGCCAAACAAATAATCCAAAAAAAAATCAAAAACTTGTTTCGCATGGAAAAGCAAAGCTTATTGATTCAGATTGCATGTTTTTGAAATGAGGAAAGGCCATCTTTGATATGCCTTCACAAAGTCTCAAATATCCTTTGCAGTCCCTATTTGAGCCTAATAATTTTATTTTCTTGATAATTAACCCTGACAAGGATCACACCCTACACCGGGGGCAAGTGCATTACAAAACAATCCTCAATGACAAGTGGCCTTAGAACAAAGTTGGGGGGGCATAAACATAAAAAGGGTTTTTAGTACACTATAGCAAATTAATTCAACATTTTGGTAGTACTAAAAAACCCAACATAGAAAAGCCCAAGCAAAATACTTGGGGGGGGCATGTCGCGGAAAAAGCCCAAACAACATACTTTGGGGGGCATGTCAAGTCGACATAACGTTAGTGCCAAAAACCAATGAAAAAAGCCCAAACAAAATACTTGGGGGTATGTCAAGTCAGCACAACGTTAGTGCCAAAAACCAATGAAAAAGCCCAAACAAAATACTTGGGGGGCATGTCAAGTCAGCACAACGTTAGTGCCAAATACCAATGAAAAAGCCCAAACAAATACCGGGGGGCATGTCAAGGTCAAAGCCCAAACAAACACTGGGGGGCATGCTAGGTCACTATGAAAATCAATCATGAGGGCTAAATGAAGTTCTAAGAGTAAGCACTAAGTGATCCTTAGTCTAAAAAACCCTTAAACACTTTTTGAGCCTACAAATATGTTTTTTTCGTAGCCCGATAACCTAAGCCTACATTACAAGCCCTAATAAAGCCCTTTACGATCAAATACGAGTTATACGGATCGATAAAGCAATGCTTTTCCATTTGAAACAATCCTTACAAATGCTTTCACATGACTCGATCGAAGCCTTCTTGACATACGAGACTTGCAAAATATCATTTCACATTCTTGTCAAAGTCAACATAAAACCTGACAATGAGATCACTTGAATTCTTTCGAGAACAAGTTTGTTAAACAAACATCAAAATGGTTTTTGTGCTTGGAATGACTTTGAAATTCCAAAAGTTTTGCATGAAAATATTTTTTTGCAAATAGCCATCCCTTTCCTGCAAACACTCGGAGCCTAAAACACTAGTGTGACATGACTCGACTTGGGCAATCAAAATGGTTTTTGTGCTTGAAATGACTTTGAAATTCCAAAAATCCCACATGAAAACACCATCTTTTCAAATAACCAACCCCTTCCTGCAAACACCTAAAGCCCAAAACACTTTTGGGGCATGACCAAACAACGGGGCAATCTAAAATGCAATTGAAGTTGGCTCCATCGTTTCTTTTCAAAGAATCTGGATCAAACTCAGGGGGCATATCATCTCCAGCGGTCAAAATCAACAAGTTGCGGCTTGAGTATGCAGAAGCGAGAAGCCATCAAATCATGAAATTGACTCCACAATTCCTTTTCAAAGAATCTAGGTCAAACTCGGGGGCATGTTGATATGTAAAATCTATCATCTCCAGTGGTCAAAATCACAAGTTGCGGCTTGAGTATGCAGAAGCGAGAAGCCATCAAATCATGAAATTGACTCCACAATTCCTTTTCAAAGAATCTGGGTCAAACTCGGGGGGCATGTTGATATGTAAAATCTATCATCTCCAGTGGTCAAAATCACAAGTTGCGGCTTGAGTATGCAGAAGCGAGAAGCCATCAAATCATGAAATTGACTCCACAATTCCTTTTCAAAGAATGCAGGTCAAACTCGGGGGCATGTTGATATGTAAAATCTATCATCTCCAGTGGTCAAAATCACAAGTTGCGGCTTGAGTAAGCAGAAGCGAGAAGCCATCAAATTCAGAGGTCCAAATCCCGGAAAAGAAGGCCCGGAGGAAGAAAGGGGACCTACATCTCTCAGGCAAGTATACATGCATCATCATGCATTGCATCCCCATTGAAAATCTAAAAAATATTCTGGAGGGATCGTAATTTACGAACCTTCATTCATTTTGCATGCACGCTTGCAAGCTCTTACCTCTTTGAGAATGCCTTTCAGCTTTATCTCTTTCTTGATTTTGGGTGTCATCATGCATTGCATCCACATTGAGAATCTAAAAAATGTTTTGGAGGGATCGTAATTTACGAACCTTCATTCATCATTTTGTGTGCACACTTTCAAGCTCTCACCTCTTTCATTTCCGTGAGCATGCTTTTCAGCTTTATTCCTTTCCTAATTTTGGGTGTCATCATGCATTGCATCACCATTGAGAATCTAGGAAATGTTTTGAAGGGATCGTAATTTACGAACCTTCATTCATTATTTTGTACACGCCTTCGAGCTCTCATCTCTTTCATATCCTATAACGTGCTTTTCAGCCCTGCCTCTTCCCTAAATTTGAATGTCATCATGCATTGCATTCTCCACTAGGGATCCAAGATATGTTTTAGAGGAATTGTAATTTACAAACCTATACTCATCATTTTGTGTGTGTCTTCGAGCCCTCACCACTTTCACTTCCCTAAGAGCGCTTGCGAGCCTTTCATCAGAACAGATAGAGTGTTTTTCAATCCTACCCCTTTCCTTATTTGAGTGAGCTTTCTAGCCATCAACCAACTCAGATAGTATGCTTTTTAGCCCTATCTCTTTCCAGAATTTGGGTGAGCTCTCTAGCCATCAGTTAAGATAGTGCGCTTTCAAACCCTATCTCTTCCACTCTTGAGTGTGTTTTCCGACCCTCAACCATCAATTAGGATCGTGCGCTTCTTAGCCATTCCTTTCCTCTCATTTGAGTGAGTTTTCCAACCCTCAACTCTCAATTAGGATCGTGCGCTTCTTAGCCATTCCTTTCCTCTCATTTGAGTGAGTTTTCCAACCCTCAACTCTTAACTAGGATCGTGTGCTTCTTAGCCATTCCTTTCCTCTCTTGAGTGTGTTTTCCAACCCTCAACCATCAATTAGGTTCGTGCGCTTCTTAGCCATTCCTTTCCTCTCATTTGAGTGAGTTTTCCAACCCTCAACCATCTATTAGGATCGTGCGCTTCTTAGTCATTCCTTTCCTCTTGTTTTTGATTGCGTTTTCCAAACCCTCGACTATCAATTAAGATAGTGCGCCTTCCAGCCCTATGTTCCCTCCTCTTTGAGTGCGTTTCCAACCCTCGACCATCAATTAGAATATTACATTTTCCATCCTTATTCCTCTGAGTGAGTTTTCTAACCCTCAACCTTAGATCCTAGATAGCGAGCTTTCTAGCCCTATATTCCATCCTATGAGACCATCTTCACTATTTTTCACCTAGGTAAGTCACCTATTATAATGAGACCATTTTCTTGTGTCATTCACAGACATCACCCTTCTCCATCTTTTTTAAGTGTCCTCATTAGGCCCCAATTTTTAGGTAGTGCGCTTTCTAACCCTATCTTACCGTTCTTTCTGAGTGTGCTATATAGCCTTCATTCTCATTTCTGAATGGATCAACCATTTCTTGGTCTGGTAAATCCACTCTTCTTTTTCTTTACAACGCTTACTATCTAAAGTCTTTTACAAAATTTTAGTCGTAAGCATTGTAAAGAGGGAGGCAACTGTCGTAACCCAATTTTTGGGTTACTCCCCAAAATAAAATAAAAATAACAAAAATAAAATAATAGGAGCCGGCGTGGGTAGAAAAATCAATGTGGAATTTTTGGTTGTTTTCTCGAGTCCAATCGTATCTCTTTGGTTCTAAAAAAAGAGAAAAATACAGATTTAAGGCAAAAATAATTTATCATTGGATGAATCTGTGTAAAAACCAAGTTAAACGACATAATTATATTTTTTATGGGTTGATTCGATTTAATCGTCGACAAATTTAAAGTTTAATTATGATCGGGAATTAATTTAAGACCCAATTGAAGGATTTAATTAAGTGCAAGGATTTAATTATACTTTAAATTGGTCAAATTAATTTTATTAATGGTTTAGTCAATGAGAAATCAATTTCTTGAATTAAATTCGGGCTCAATTAATGAGAATGTAATTTTCAGAGACCGATTTGAATTTTTAAGTCAATTATGCGAAATTAGGGACCGAATTGAACGAATTGAGAATTTAACAGACAATTGAGGGTTAAATCGCGCAAATCGGAAACCAGAGACCAAAATAAAAAAGGGCGCGCACATTTAAGGTTGCTGTTGAAATTTTGACGGGGATACAATTGCATAAAATTAAAAGTTTAAAACTAATTGGGGGTGCAATTGAACCAATCAAATATTGAGGGACCAAATTGTATTTTTCAAACACAAATTTGGCATGTCCCTGCACTGTTCCGACACCTGAACAGTGCAGGAACATGCCCTGTATTCCCTCAGGCCTCTGCATTTTTGCAGAGGCCACAACATTCCCTTAGGCCTCTGCATTTTTGCAGAGGCCACAGCTCACCCCTCAGGCCCTCTGCAAAATGCAGAGGGCAACAATCTCATGCAATGTGCATGACGAACGGTTGCATTTTTTCCTATAAATGCAATCGTTCGCAGCATGCACCAGAGGAAGAAAAACGGAAAGAAAAAAAAGAGCAGGGAGTTTTACGCAGAGAGGGGTGAAACGGAGAGAAAACTGAAGTGAAAAAGAGAGAGTGACGAAAAAAGAAGAAAGAAAGGAAAAAGAAAGGAGCCTTACGCAGAGAAGAAAAAGAAAAAAAACAGTTCATCTTCTTCCCTCTCTGTCCACAGGTCCCGCTCTCTCTCTCTAGAAAAACAGCCCCTGCTCTCTCTCTCTCTCCACCGTGGAAGGCCAACTGACCACCCAAGACCTCCCTTATCATCACCACAAGTTTACCTTTCACCCCAGCTGTCCATTTCTCCTCTTCGGTGAAGGAACCGAAGCAGTCCCGACGATAGCAGTTACGCCCCGGCGACTTTGGAGGCTTTTTCCGGCCACCACAGACCACCGTTGACGACGCCACCACGACAGGAATCATCACCTCGACCTCCTCTACACAACGGTACTAACAGGTAAGCCTTTCGCCACATTCAAAAAAAAAACTATTCATCGTCTTCCTCGGCTCTGCATGCAGAAGCGGGACGCAATTTTCGTCCCCTGCGTGCGGGCCGAGGCCGAATAAGCAGGTCGGGCCTCATGCCGGCCCACGTTTCAAATATTTGGGCTTCCAGCCCAACACTTTTTGGGCTTCCAGCCCATGAGGACTGGAAGCCCAGTCCAAGTTTATTTGGGCTTCCAGCCCATGATGGCTGGAAGCCCGTGAGGGCTGGAAGCCCAGTCCACTAAGGCTGGGCTGTCAGCCCACTGTGGCTGACACCCAGCCCAAAAAAAAAATTATAAAATAGAAATTGACAAAAAAAAAGTTTTTTTTTATTTTTTTTACTACTATTATTATTATAAAAAAATTCAAAAAATATAAAAAAATGTATTTGTTTTTTGTGCATACGGCCGGATTCCAAAGCTTTTCTCATTGTATTTTTCGTAAAAAATATGTTGCATCTTTTTCCATATTTTAAAAAAACGAAAAATTTGGATATCGTAACTAGTTTGCGATTATCCGTTGGAAGTCGGCCAAAATATCAAAAATAATTATAAATATTTTTTGTTTCATTTATTAGGGTGTAAATTTACATTGTAAAGTACACCGCGGATAAAAATTAAATTTTTACTACGGTGTAAATTTACATTGTAAAGTGCACCCGTAGATAAAAAAAAATATTTTTACTACGGTGTAAAATTACATTGTAAAGTACACCCGTAGATAAAAAAAACTTGTAACTGCGGTGTAAAATTACATTGTAAAGTACACTCGCAGACAAAAAAAATGTATTTTTGAAAATGCAGTGTAAAAATATTAACTTAGAAAAATAATCAAACACCAATGCAGCTTACCTTAGGTAGGGTGCACAGGGGGTGATGCGTCTTCCCCTTGCACAACAAGTCCCCTTACCCAAGACTCTCGCAGACCAATAGGTTCCTAGTGACCTTAATACTAGGTGGCGACTCCTTAGAATTATAGTCGTAAATTTTACGGCTATGAACAACCCTCATTTTCACCGCGCGTTGTTGTCTCCCCAAAATCAAGGGGAGATGTCGGGGAGCGAAGCGCGTAAAAAAAATCGTCGTCGCGACAAGTCTCATTATGTTTAAACCATTGATCCCAATGATGATGTCATTATTTTAAGCAGAAAACACAAGTGAGTTTCTTTCTCTTCAAAAAAATAAGAGTGTGTTTAGGGAGTGACATAGCCAACATCAATCATCATGAAAAAATTCCCCTTGATTAGATGGTCTTACCTTTGTGATAACTTTAATAGATGACATGGGTGTAACTGTTGTAGGTGAAGTGACATTCCTAATCTAAAAACCATCCTAAGATGATTTTCTTTGTTTTTGGGAAACGAACGACATGTCCACCTAACATGGATAAGAAAATTGAGAGAAAAGATCTCTACCTAATTGTGGGAATTGAAGATCAACTTCTTTTCAAGGTGTCATGCTCTGAAACAAGCTCATTAATGTCAAATACAATTACTTTTCATTTCTGAGCAAGTTTGTATCTCTTTGAACTAAAAGTTAGATGTGCTAATGCCCCTAATGTTTCTTCCCTAGTTTTACCACTTTTCTCCAGTTTCACCACCTTTCCCCAGTTTGAGCTCTTTTCTTATTATCCATTTGGCTTATGCTTCTTTTAAAGATGAATTTGCATAGAAAATAGAATTATAAAAACAATAAACATAGTGAAATAATATGTCAAATACAATAATTTTCATACCATGTCGACTTATTTATTGACAAACCCCCCTTGCAATTAAATAATTATATTGAGTAGTGGTTGTTGATAAGTAATAGTATATCTCCTTGTTAGCATCATTCAAATATAATCTCCATTTATATTTACTTTAAGAGTTCACCAAAAAAAATAGACACCATATATCTCCATCATTCTAGACCCATCAACCTTTTCCTTATATTGGACAACCATTTTTTTTTCATTGGAATCCCTTACCTTGCAATAAATTTCTCATAGGCTTTCTGGTTAAAGGGTAAAAGTAAAAAACCAATAAAGATCATTACTATAATGGAACAACCATTTAAAGTGCAACATTGCTTAAATATATTTATATTAGGCTAAAAAATCAAAAGTTAAAATTATCCCTCAAAGGTAGCAAGTAATGTCCATCCATTGAGAAGAAGTTGGATGACACATATATTATAATGAAAAAAATATGTTACTCATAAATCTCCTTAAGAGAAAGGTGTATTCTAGCTCAAACATATAGAATTTAGTCATAATTTTTTTTTACCCTAATAGACCTATTAACTTATCCTATCAAACTTAAAAGGGTCATAATTAAATAATATCTCTTTTATAGGCTGTTGGTCTTGGCCATTTTGCCTATTGTCATTATGTTACTCTTCATGTTCTCTAGAGCTCGAGGTGACCAAATATCTCCTAGAGGTGTTGACGATTAAATTTATCTTTCTCGTCTTAGTGTTTTTTTTTAAAGAATATTGAGGTTTTGAATAACTACTATCAAACCCTTAAATTTATTTGTGTCGGCTTAGATTTATTTCTCAACAATATTGAGGTTTTGAATGACTACTATTAAGCCTTTAAATTTATCTGTCTAGACTTAGATAAATTTCTCATGTAATATTGAGGTTTTGAATTATTACTTTCAAACCCTTATCATCTCATGGAACTCGTGAATAGAAGGGAAAAAAACTCATTTTAGTGATTAAAAATAGCTTAAACGATGATTTTCTCTCATTTCGAGAATTCGACAACCTTTGTCTCTTTCTTCTCACTAACTAGGGACTAAAATGTAATGCAGGTAAATATTTATATTAAAAGTAATTTTTTAAATGAAATTTAAAGGGGTCTAAACTGTATAACTTGCATTATAATTAAATTTCAAGTATCTAAGTATAGTTCTCCAAATATATTGGAACGTCACACGTGTTTGGTGGAACGTCACACGTGTTCGCTGTGTTTTTTTATATTCGTCCCTCTCCTTTCAATTTCTTCATTGGCTAAAAAAATCAAAAGTAAATGGCCTCTAATTATGGTCAAATCACCTGAAAATTAAACTCTGAGGACCGTAATGAATTACTAAAAAAATAAAGAATAGGTCCAAAATGCTTATGTGTATCTTCCACCTCAATTGTTTTTCGAAGAAAAAAAATACACGATTGACACTTCTCCTACCAATACATGTGACATGTTGTCTGCAAGCCCAAATTCTAGCCATCACTATGATGACTGAAAATCAAGGCAACTTTTTTTTTTAAAAAAAACAAACCTAATTTTGAAGTAATTTTAACAAAAAAAACACCACGCCAAATTTAACACGGGTATTATTTATTTTAAAATAATTTCTAAAAAAATTAAGGAATCTAAATTATACTGTTTATATGTTATCATTGAAGTTAAAGAAACTGAATATCTTATTCCTGAAACCCTTAAAACGCCATTCACGTTTTACATCTTTTTTTATCACGTGTTCTTTCTTTCCATCCCACTATTGAATAAAACAAATCAAAAGTAGTACCCATTACGATTAAATTATTTAAAATAGAACTAATAAAAAATAAACAAGAAATCAAGAATATTTTTATTTTATGTGTTTAACAACGCCACCTACACAACAATACCCTTTTTAAATACATCTAATTTCTTTCACTTTTCACTCTTGCCGTGTCTCGTTTTGATTGCTATCCTTCGTCCAGTAGCTTGCCTGGGTTCTCGTTTCAAAGCTTCTGATAAGTTGATCCATCGTGACAGATCAGATTCGGTGTTGTAACTTGCAGAGGAATAATGGCGGAGAATAGGATCAAAGGAACCTCTCTGTTTTCTCCATACAAGATGGGCAAGTTCAGCCTCTCTCACAGGTCAGTTCATCCCCCTCCCACTCTGGTTTTAACTGCCGGGTTGAGTCAGTTGCGAGCTTCCGTTTCAGACATTTTTGTCACAGAATCTAGAGAGAGATCCGGGAGGGCATTTTTGTCATCTCGTTTTTGCTGTTACGTGACGAGATTGTCGATGGATACAGGGTGGTGCTGGCGCCCATGACAAGATGCAGGGCGTTGTTTGGGATACCAGGGGATGCGCTGGTGGAGTACTACACGCAGAGGTCAACTCCCGGCGGACTTGTCATCACTGAAGGCACTCTCATCTCTCCAACTGCTCCAGGGTAAAATTTCATCATTCTCTACTCCTCTGATGGTGGGTGGCCTTTTCATTTTTTCACCTCCAAAAAAAGGCCATGATTGATTGCGGGTTGTGGTGGTGGTGGTGGTGGTGGTGGGCCCAACAATGTTCTTCCAACCTGACCTCTTTTTTTTGAAAAAAAAATAATAAAAAAATCTTACTCGGTATACCATTCAGAAGAAGGGTGCTGACTGCTATGATAGTTTGGATCTTAGATTTAGACTTAGACTTGATCAACTTTGATAGCCTATGTTTTGGCCAGGACGAGTTACTCATTTTATCCCACCATTAAATTAATACTCAGTCAATTGCAATTAGGTGGGTGATATCATGTTCGGAGCTTCTCTGTTTTTTCTTCATTTTTCAACACACACACACGCTATGTGGTTGTTGTCAAACGATACTCGTAATTTTCCGCATGGAATAATACGTCCGACACAGAAAATGAAGACTGGGGTGCTCCCTACCACGAAGCTCTCCACCCATCATGACAATGGCTAAATTACTTCTGAAAACAGGGCTGACACATCTTCTTTTTATTCTCAAAGGTGTCTTGTTTTTCTTTACATTAATTTGGTTCAAAGTGACAAAAGGGATCGTGATTTCTTTTTCCCACCATCATCTAGCAAAATATTGTGGACATGATGATTAATATTAAGAAAAACCTCAAGAAGATTATGAGCAATTGGATCATGTGATCTTAACGTGTGATGGACCCACCAATCCAGTGATCCATGTGTGTTCTTGAAGGTTTTCTCTTGCCATTTTTCATATATCCACGCTGTATTTTTTATGACATGCATGTTTTTTTGATGGTGGAACCAGGTTTCCTCATGTGCCTGGAATTTACTCAGATGCTCAAGTGGAAGCATGGAAGAAGGTAGTGGATGCGGTTCATGCAAAGGGGAGCATCATTTTCTGTCAACTCTGGCACGTTGGCCGCGCATCTCATCAAGGTAAAAATTACTTCCTCTGTTATGAAACTTGAAATCATTTACCTGGTGTCATCTTATTTCAACTAGCATCTTCCGTTATGCTAGGGTTAATTACAAAGGACGTACAGGATTATTTACTAGATTGTCATTATATTTTGTTTATTGACTAAACCCCCCTGTAACATTAATATTACAAGTTTGGCATCAAACGTATAATTACCACTTTGCCATCAATCTAATATTACAGATTTACAGAGAATTACACTGAAACTTTTATAGTGGTATTTCATCAAACACTTTATTTGTTTGCAATGCAAAATCAATCGTGTAATTGATACTGTTTTTGTATTTCTTTCTCTTAGTCAATAAGTCCCTTCTCTTGTGAATTCAAAGCTCTTATCTAGCATTACAGGGTGGTGCACTATGCAGACCAACTTCTTGCTCACCGTTTACTGCTAAAATGCATGCCTCATTCTGCTATTATTTGCTGTTCCAACAAATTATTTTCAAATCCAAGTTCTTGCTACAAAAAAATACATATGGAGAGAAGGGAAGAGAGATAAGTTTTTTTGTAATTATCCCTAGCACTAATATTTGCATTTTGAATTCGGGCAATACCTCAGTATATCAACCTGGTGGGGCTGCACCGATTTCATCAACAAACAAGGCCATCTCAAGCAGGTGGAGAATTCTCATGCCAGACGGGACCTATGGAACATACCCAGCACCTCGAGCCTTGGGAACCTCTGAAATACTAGAGGTGGTGGAGCATTATAGCCAGGCAGCCTTGAATGCCATTCGAGCAGGTTAGTGTAATGGCATTTATTTGTTTTATTTAAAGGCTTTGGAGCTGCAGCAATACATGATGATTTTATTTTTCTTTTAGCCGGGCATAATTACATGTTTAGAGAAAATGGAGCATGCTTTACCAAATCTTTCCCTTTAAGGGTCACCATGATACCTCTCTATGATGGGAGGTGTAATCATTATTTACATCTGCAGTAGAGCATGGCATGGCTATGATTATGTCTTAATTTGGTTGCTAGATAAATTGTTCCTTGAAAAAATTCCTCTGCTCAGGAGTCATGATTATCCCATGTTTCATCAAGGGCATAAAACCCGTTGGTGTGATCTCTGTGCAACTTTCTAGTGTTTCTATGAAGGTCTGTTTGGGAGATGTTGGAATCATCAATGGAGTGGAAATTATCTACAGTGTCATCTGAAATTGGATGACTTTACTTCCACCGTGATTTGCCTTTATAATTAGCCGGTATTCTTGATTCAAGTTGATGGCTAAATAACCGGATAATGTTCTTAGACTGCTAACAGGTGCTTCTTGAGCTCACCTGGTTACCAATGATTACCTTATGTCTTAAGTAACACACGTAATGAAAATATGGGTGGCAGGTTTTGATGGGATTGAGATCCATGGGGCTCATGGTTACCTTATCGATCAATTCTTAAAGGATGGGATCAATGACAGAAGCGATGACTATGGTGGATCAATGGAAAACCGGTGCAGATTCTTAATGCAGGTGATTCAGGCAGTAGTCTCAGCTGTTGGTGTAGAACGAGTAGCTTTCCGAATGTCACCTGCAATCGATCACCTTGACGCCGCAGACTCGGATCCACTCAACCTAGGCCTTTCAGTGATTGAGAGAATAAACAAAATCCAGCTACAGGCAGGCGCAAAACTCACCTATCTCCACGTCACTCAGCCGCGGTACACAGCTTACGGCCAAACAGAGTCAGGCAGACCTGGCACCGAAGATGAAGAGGCACAAATGATCAAGACTTGGAGAAGGGCATATGAGGGTACTTTCATGTGCAGTGGTGGGTTTACTAGGGAGCTGGGAATACAAGCTGTGGCTGAAGGTGACGCAGATTTGGTATCCTACGGTAGACTTTTCATCTCAAACCCAGATTTAGTTTTGAGATTGAAGCGTGATGCACCCCTGAATAAGTATATCAGAAAGACTTTCTACAGCCAGGATCCTGTCATCGGGTACACAGATTACCCCTTCCTAGGCGAAGCAAATGCAGGTCAGGCACAGCGCTCACGCCTTTGAATAGGAATTTTCGGGATTCCACGTATCGATGATAAGTTGATTATTAGAATGAATTATCTTGTTGGGGTCTTGTTTCTGATGCAAAATTTATATATCACGTTGCGTCGAGTAATATAATTATTTAGATAAGATCATCGTTTCCACGATGATTATTTACCAATGAAATTATTCTAGCTTTAAATTATTTAAAAGCATGAAATAGATAATTATGTATGATGAGATTAGGCTCAATTAACTCAGCATCCCTATCTTTCTAATAAACCACAACTTTATCAATATGATGCTCATCTTCATCATCATTTGCTTTTTGTATTATCCTTAATAGTATAAAGCAAATATCATACCTCACCGAGATTCCTTATAAACAATTCTCACACATAAACTTGTCTATTATCATTAACACCTGACCTAGATATATTATCTGCTCTTGATGCATGCGTAGTTCTATAAGAATCACTTGGAAATTGAGTTAACTTTATACTCTAAGAGTTTTCTCATCTAGATAGGTCTACTATCATTAACACCCAATCTAGATATATCATCTGCTCGTGATGCATGCATAGTTATCATAAGAGTCACTTGGAAATTGAGTGAACTCTATACTAGAATAGTTTTCTTGTCTAGTTAGGTCTACTATTTAAATAGATCTCCAACATAGTAATCACATTAATTCCAACAACCTAGACATTGAATTCATACTCTCATCTTTAAAGATTGATACACCGACATAACAAGCTTGACTAATTTTAGTTTGCAGCTCTCTGTAGGTAATTTCAACTTCTATTTCATAACTTCACTTAAATCAACACTAATATTCTCTTCACTTAAATCAACACTAACATTCCCAACATATAATTTTGTTAATTCAAAATCAACAACAAACTAAATTAACTGATATTTTTTAAAAAAACATAATTATATCTAATTAACAACTTCAAGTACATCTAATTAACCTAAATTCTAACTCAAAACCCTAACATTCAATAAATTCAAATCAACACTAATTAAAACAAATTACAAATTAATTGAGGGCAAGTGGTTAATACGAGCTGATTTGCCTGCGTGTTGTGTTGGGCTTTTTTTTTATCTAGAAAACTAATTGGTTTTTTTATGTATTATAATTAGTTATTTTAATATTTAATTAATGAAATTGTAATAGATGAAATCTGTTAGAAATGATTTTTTTCCGCTTAAAAGAAACAGTGTAATCAAAACGCAGAGGAAGTGATCCATTCTACCCATTTTGTTTGTAAGTCTGACCCCCCCCCCCCCCCCCAAATATTAGATCTGATTTATGTTTTTTACAAAAACAATCTAAAATCCAAGAATTATTTTTTTCTTATAAATAAGCTTAAACAAAAGAGGAAAAAATTAGAATGAAAAGGCAAAATCCTTTTTTTTTATTTTATAAGATTTTTTCCTCATATTATTATATTAAAAGTATTTAAGAACACTTATATTATTTTATTGCTCTTTAAAAAATCCTAGGTCATTTTTTTCTGTCTATATATATATTTACAAGTGATAATATTAAAAAAAATATTAAAATATATAATTAGTCTCACATTTTTATAAGAAAAAAACCCTCAATAAATGACAAAATAAAAATAAATATAGGTAGATTTAAAAAAATAAAAATTGACTTGAAAGATAAATAAAAAGAATCTAAAAAACAACAAAGAGAAAAAATAATAAATATCAATTTTAAAATGATCATCAACACAAATTAAAATATAAATATTTTAAAAAAAACCTTAATAACATTGGAATGATAGTGATTTTGTTCCCCAAAAAACCTAGGTTATATATAAATATATATAAAAATATTAAGTTTAAAATGATCATCAACACAAATTAAAATGTATATATTTTAAAAAAAACTTTAATAATAGTGGAAATAATAAAAATTGGTGAGACCATAATTATTGTTAGAAATAAAATATTCCATAATTTTTTATTTTATAAGATTTATTACTCATATTATTATATTAAAAGTATTTAAGAGCAATGCTAGTAATTTCCCCCCAAAAAACTTAGGTTATATATATATATATATATATATATTTTAAGGTGCTAATATTAAATAAATATCAAAAAATATAATTAGTCTGTCATATTTAAAAGAAAACAAAACTAACAAATAATCATTTTGATTATTTTGAATGTCTTATCTATAATAATTAGAAAAATCCAAGACCTAATAATATTAATAAAAAACCAATTAAAAACGAAATAAATGAGAAAATAAAAATAAATATTATTAGATTTTAAGAAATTATTTGATGTGGAGAAAGAAAAAGTGAGAAATTATAATAATTATTAATTCTCAAATGATCACAAGCACATATTAAAATTTGAACATTAAATAAAAAAAAACTTAATAATATTGGAAATAAAGAAAAATAGGAAACAAATACTAAGAGCATGTATATATAAACATAGATAGAAATAGAAAATATGTATAAAAAAATAAAGGAACTAAAATAAAATCCAAGATTTGTTTTAATATTTTGTCTTTTTCGAGAGACAAATTCATTATTACACTGTGCAAAAAAGAAAAAACAAAACAGACCAATCGAACTGAACCACCCGAAAATTGAGCATCCATAGCCGTCCATAGTGTTTTATCTCTGGTTGAACAGTAGTAATGAGTCGCGTATCTTTTAAGATAATACCTCTGGGAGTGAAATGTGGGTGGCGAGAGTGACCGATGATGGCTGGTACTTTGGCCTGAAAATTCAACCCCTTTCGCTGATAGAGAAAGAAAGCTTGACTATCATGTATTTTTGCTAGAGAAAAAAAAATACATGATTGTTTCAGACAATGAGAAGTGTTTGGTGTTTGGTTTTGAAAAAACATGTCCCAATTGACCGGGGGAAGAGAGGTGAAAGGAAAGACAAATCTTGTTTTGTTCTTCTCTTTTTTCAACTGTTTTACTTCACTAATTGATTTTCTTACCATGCTAAAAGAAAGATCCATATATTCGGATCATGATTCCCGAAGAGATGGGGAATTCCTGGCATCCATTCATCTTTGTATGGACACCATTGAAATGGAGAAGAAGACCTGCAGAGAGTCCTATTAGCTGTCAAAATGTCGTGTCATGATCTCATTCCTCACCCTATCCCATGTGCTCGTGGACCACATTTCTGGGATTTGACCCCACTCCGCATTCCTATTGGCACTGATTTCTAAAGTCATGGCAGCCTCTTCGTGGAATAACATGCTAATTACTGAATTATGATGATGTGGAAAGACATCCAAGCAGCGATTAGGTTGCTGGTTGAGAGCTTGATGAGCTTCTTCCTCGTTGAAATCGAAAGACAATTATTGAGAATCTCATTGATTTTGCAGGAGAGGCAGTAAGTACTTGCATCACCCTGTTCATGTTTCCTCAATTCGTTGATCTTTCTCTCAAAGCTCTTAACGTTGTTGATAAGAACTGCTTGATTGTTACGCCTAGATGAAATGAACAAAGCAAGGGCTACGTACCTATTCAATATATAACAGAAATTCCCTGAGATATTTTCTTGCTGGTCCTGCACTTCCAAATCCCAAACAAAAACAGGATCCTTGTCGTGATCCAAAAATATTATCACAAAATCACATGCACAACAGCTTGGAATCTGTCGTTTCAGTACGTACAGAGCGAGCATAACCATGCACGTGAAGCCCCTGAATGGGCGCGCACAGTACCCTAGCTTGGAAATCTACTCCTCCATTCTCTCCTATATAACTGTGTTCGAGGTCTTAAGTAGCAGCCTGTACCCTAAGATAGAACCTTCATTAATTTCTTGAGAAGATGATGATTCTCCCAATCTTCCTCATCTTTTCTCTCCTCTCCTCGGCCTCAAATGCTGCCGTGCAGGACTTTTGCGTTGCAGACCTCACAGGGCCAGACACTCCTACAGGCTACGTTTGCAAGAAGCCTACGGCGGTGACCGTGGATGATTTTGTTTTCTCAGGCCTGGGCGCTGGTGGAAACACCTCAAACATCATCAAAGCTGCTGTGACACCAGCATTTGCAGACCAATTCGCAGGTGTAAATGGCCTTGGAATTTCCATGGCTCGTTTGGACTTGGCAGTGGGTGGAGTCGTTCCAATGCACACTCACCCAGGAGGTTCAGAAGTTCTAATCGTCGTCTCTGGGTCAATCTGTGCCGGGTTCATTTCCTCATCAGCAAATAAAGTTTACTTCAAGTCTCTTAAGAAAGGAGACATAATGGTTTTCCCTAAAGGTTTGCTGCACTTCCAGATAAATGCAGGTAAGACTCCAGCACTGGCATTTGTTAGCTTCAGCAGTGAAAGACCAGGTCTCCAGATTCTAGACTTTGCTCTCTTTGCAAACGACCTGCCTTCTGAAATTGTAGAGACGACAACATTCCTCGATGACGCTCAGGTTAAGAAACTCAAGGGTGTTCTTGGTGGAACTGGCTAAGCACGCACGGGGTAGAGCTCTCTGCATGTTCGCTCTTCCAAGAAGAACGAATTAATCAAACATCGGTCGTCTAGATAGATGCACTTCGTCATTCATGCTAGATATCATGTTGTTTTCTTTTAATTTGCTTTTCCATGAAAGGGTCTCTGTGACAAGATTCTTCCAGTTCGTTTTAGTGTTTTTTTGTACTCGATTCTCCATGTTTGAGTTGTGTGTTCTTGTTATTTAATTTGGAAATTCGACAATCATATGCCGTCCTTAACATTAGATTTGCAACGAAATTGGATGAATAAAGTAAGGCATGTTTTATCATCTTCATGGTTTGAGAAAGTTCGCGCTATCCCGAAAAATATATATATATAGCAATATTACGGTCGGAGAACTTAATATACGTAGCCCACGCAGAAGCTCTTCTTCTTCTTCTTCTTCGTCGTCGTCGCCGTCGTCGCCTCCTCCTCCCTGGCCACCTAAACCGTCAAACATTGGTATCAATTGCTTGATATACTCAAATAAATCTTACAAATGTTCCATTTGGTTATAGTTAAATGCGATAACCTGATCATCAACAACTTTGTGATTGTATGGTCCAAACTTTTTGCGGGCGCCCGAGCATGGCATTACCCAAAGCTTTCTTCCATCACTATCACGACCTACAAATAAGTTTATCTGTTTACTCAACCTGCAACATATAAGCACAGGAGACAAGGCCATAGTTTGATCAAAGCTAAGCCCTCAAACTAAGATTTTAACCATCTTCTATCGTGTTCATGAATTCCCAATACTGAGCTTGATGAAGTATTCACTGAAGGCATGCAAGATTGATGTGTTTGGTATGATGTTTTTTAATTAAAAATGCGTTATTTTTATCAATTTATTTTTATATTTTTAATGATAAAAAACACCTAAAAATGAACTAATGAAAATTCAAACCCAAAAACAAATCGTCCCCACACTTGTTTGTGTTAACTTATGAGGGTTGAATATTGAAACTGAACTTTGGGATATGGGCTTGCTTTTGGGCTTCTGGATAACGTATCGGTCCAGGAATATCTGGACCAGCCCCGATTGGATAAAAGCTTAGTTAGAAAAGATATATAGTGGTCATCGTCGTATTATAGTGTGAAGGAGAAACCCTTTTTAAACCAATTATGCTTGATTTTTTCATGAAATCACGAAGGTCTCCCTCACAATAAATGAGTAGCATGCATAAGAATAACACACAAAATCTCATCCTTGTATTTTTCAAATGAAAAATAATAATTTGTTTTTGGTAATTTCAAATGATATGGGAGAAGTTTTTAGGCCAGAGAGGCATTCAGAAGCAATAGCATAAGCACAAGTGTCAGTAGGAGATAATCACATACTCATTTTTTTTCTTCTTATATCGCAGTTTTAAATAGAAGTTGATGTTAAATTCTTGAAGTGTTACATACATCTATGTTGAGAATGATGGATCAAAATTGACTAGTACTAGTACTTGGAGTGGTACTAGAGGTGTTAGTGAATCTGACAACTCGGAATGAAATTGACTAGTATTTAGGATGGTACTAGAGACGTTAAAGAATCTGATGATCCAAATTAAAAAATCTAATTAATGCTTGGATAATAATAGAGGCAGCAGGATGTCTGATGACCAGCATGATATGTTATTTAAATTCTTGAAGTGTTACATACATCTATGTTGAGAATGATGGATTGAAATTGACTAGTACCTAGAGTAATACTAGGACTTAAATTGACTAGTACTTGGAGTGGTAATAGAGGTGTCAGTGAATCTGACAACTCGGAATGAAATTGACTAGTATTTAGGATGGTACTAGAGGCGTTAAAGAATCCGATGATCGAGATTAAAAAAATCTAATAATGATAGAGGCATCAAGATGTATGATGACTAGCACGATATGTTATTTAAATTTTAAATGATAATAACGGTAAACGGATACATTGTGCAAAAGGAATATCAGTGAGAGATTTAATTCGATAAAGAGTTTGTCTTTCATGATATGTTACTACATAAAAACAAATGAAAAATAATTAAAATAATAAGAAAAAGATATAACTTATTTTTATTATATTGGTCATTGGACAATGTTTTCTCATCAAGCAATTAAGTTTTGATTTCAAGATCTTCTCATGTTCATGTCAAATAGTATATTACTTTATAGTTCGTAAGGCTATAATAAGGACTTTTGCAAACCTCTCACGTATTGTGAAAATGCTCTTTTGATGTGCATCTTAATTTTGGATTCGGAAAACAAGTAATACTTTCATTTTATAACCACATAATAATAATGTTTCATCATTAACACTCTTTTTTTATATGTAAAAAAAAAACATTGTTTTTTTTTTACTTCTCTTATAACTTGTTTATATTTTTATAATGGAGGGAAAGAAAATTGATAAATACTATGTTGAATATGAAAATAGTCTAGAATGATTGGATTGAGTGTAATGATTGGATTGAGTGTTTGAGTTGTAAACAAATTATAAAGGATATTGATGTCAACACTTGAAATCACTAAAAAATAATAGAGGATACTTGATCAAAATTTTGGTAAAGTTAAATGTCATGATAAGATCTAAAACAAACAAAAAAATCATTGGTTTTATATATAATCATAATGGATATAATCGATAAAGTGAATTTTAAAAGTTAGGGTTGTTCACTCTTTCTCGTGGAGTGGCGTGTAACGGTGTATAATAATTGGATTATTGTTTGGTGGTTGTGTGTTTTCATTCTTTTCTCTCTACAACTAGAAAAAAGGGTAATATTATCCTCTTTATTTTTTTTTAATCTTAGTTTTTGTTCTTGTGATTTCTTATGTTGTTCTTATTTCTTTTATACTTTGTTTTTAATTTAGTCCTTCAATAACAACTACCAAGTATGTTCATCCTTGTGTTCTATTTTGTATTCTATTCTTTTTAAGTTTTAGTTCCTTGTTCATCCTTGTGTTCTTTTATAATTTCTTTTTTATTTATTTATTATATATTCATCCTTGTGTTCTATTTTTTTAGGTTATGCATTTATTCAATCGGTTTCATTTATGTTTTTATTTTTATTATCTTTTATTGATTTAAATAAACAAGTTTAGTAAACATAATTCAATAAATATATTATTTTGTGTTATTATGTTTTAGGTAGTAGATTTATCCCCATCTTCATTTATCTCTCAATTCCTTCTATTTTTCTTTTGATTATTATTAATGATTTTTTTTTGTTGATTTACATAACTGGTTATCAATTAATTTATATAGATAGTTATCAATTTATCTACATAAATGGTTGTATATTATTTTTAATTTACACTTTAATTTTTATATATAAAAAATATTAAAACAAATCTCAAAAAAAAATTACAATCCACCTTGCCTCAAATTCAAGGATATGAGGCAGGTGGGAAATGATAGAGAAGCTGGCATCCATGCAGTTAAGACTTAAGAAGACACCATTATATTGTCACAAGACAACTATCGTTCACCGAATGATGATGGATGAATGTTGCCAACCTGAATAAGTCTTTTCCATTTTTATTTTATTATTATTATTATTATGATAATAACAATAATAATTCATTACAAGGACAGAGAGACAGCCGTCTTTAATCCTGAAACGCTAACAACAGCGAAGCATGACCCAATCCAAAATAACAAAATCTAGACAGCTAGATGCTTATCATTTCCTGCCCCCACCGTTCCTCACATTTCTCTTTTATATTTCTAGACCAAATCCACCATAATATAATTCTTGTATGAACTTCCATCACAGAACTCTTCGTTGGTCTATTGAATATCGTTGGATTATCCGAAATCAAGAGCGTTGATTGGAAATTCTTTATCTTTTTGTAGAGTCAGCCAGATAAGCAGGTTGGCAAGTGAGAAAAATATAAAAAGAAAGAAACACAGACGGTGAGAGATACTTCTGATTCCCTGTATTTGCCACTCATGAGTCGTCGTTAACTACCATCTGTCTTTGTTCTTATAAACGCAATAATCACCTTAAGTTCTTCTCTTGCCTTGCATTTTGTATTGTGTGGTAGGAAAACAAGTTCATACGATGAGTCTTTTCGGTCTTGGCAGCAGGTATTTCCTTCTTCTTTTCCTTCTGGGGGGATTAATCAGTGTTTATTTCCATTCCAATCCCAGTCTTTTTTACTGTTATTATTATTATTTCTAAATGCTCTCATGTTCCGTGTGACTGCTAGTGATGAACTGATGATCAATGAAATGAATGATTCTCTTATGTCTCCAACGTTGAAACTAGATATTTTAGGAACTGCTAACCACGTTTTCGTTTTTTTATATGTTTTATTGTTAATGATTGCACTTTCTCTCTTAAATTTGGGATTTGATCTTTCTCTCTTTTCTTTTTATTGGAATTGGCTTGTGTTCATCGAAGAAACCAGAAGACTTTTCGGCCCAAGAAGAATGCTCCTTCAGGAAGTAAGGTTAGTGGCCTCTCTTTTTGTTAGAATGCCTGTAGCTAAAGGGATGGATGTAACTGTTATTCGAATTGCAGGGTGCTCAACTTCAAAAACATATTGATGCTACTTTGGGTAGTGGGAATCTTAGGGAAGCTGTCCGATTGCCTCCCGGAGAAGATATCAATGAGTGGCTCGCTGTGAATAGTAGGGTTTTTTTTATTCTGTGCAACTTTATTTCTAGACAAGTCTCTTCCATGGAGATTTCGATACTCGGTACTAATTTCTGAAAGATTCATGCAGGAACTTTATGGATTTGAATTCAAAATCAATTGCTTTCAGTTAATTGTAATTCTTCTACTATGTACCATATATAGTTCACTCCTCCCTGTATCTCTCTACTCTACTCCTTTTATTTCTAAATTTTGTGTTTTCGAACGCAAATGATTTATAGGTGTTGAAAAGTAAGTATCCGTGGCTTGTTGTACAGGAAAATGACTTCTTGAGCTTCCGCAGTTTTATTTGATCTTTTCAATGATGTTCTTTTTCTACAGCCGTGGATTTCTTCAATCAAGTGAATATTTTATATGGCACTCTTACTGAATTCTGCACGTCAGCCAACTGTCCAACCATGACAGCAGGACCAAAGTATCGTTCTCAATCCCTAAATCAAGTTCTGTCTGTAGTTTTTGTTGCTGTAATCTTTATACATTTCTGCGAGGCATGTGTTCTATGTAATCAATGTCGGCTCTGTTTTTGCTCAAATGATCTTTATGTTGATTGTGCTTGCGAAAGTTCTCTCATGCTACGAGGCTGAAAGAAGTTAACAGATCTCTACATTGATTAACTTGTTGAGGACTGGCTAGTTGAAATCCTGCTCCAGTCACTTGAAAAATGTGGAATGCAATTTTGTAAAAGATGAAAATATTCAGGTCCCAGTGAAAATTTCTGCAATTTGCTATAGCAAGAAATTTTAGCCTGCTCAATTTCCCAGAACAGAAATTGGTTTTTAAGATCCGAATGGCCAGAGATTCCCTCAAAGCTGAAATTGCAGTTTTGTGGTTTAGTCTTTGTTCTTCTTCTCCATGTTTTTTCTTATGAAACAAGCACTCACCTCTATTTTTGCTCTTAGATACGAGTACAGATGGGCTGATGGAGTTGCCATTAAGAAGCCGATTGAGGTGTCTGCTTCTAAATATGTTGAGTATCTGATGGACTGGATCGAGGCTCAGCTTGACGATGAACTGATTTTCCCTCAAAAGTTGGGTTAGTGGAGTTTCTTGATAAGAAAACGCGTGCTTTATGGCTGGAAACATTGGCTATTTTCATCGAATTATTTTATGCAGAAAGAGAATCTGTGTGTTTAACTCTGATGTGCTACAGGGGCACCATTTCCTCCAAACTTCCAAGATGTTGTCAGGACGATCTTCAAACGATCATTCCGTGTATACGCCCACATATATCACTCCCATTTTCAGAAGATTGTCAGCTTGAAGGAAGAAGCTCATCTAAATACCTGCTTTAAGCATTTTGTTCTCTTTGCATGGGTGAGCTTTCCCCTCACATTCTTTTTGTGTGCCTCATGATTTGGCATCAGAAATTATAGGGTCTGGGACGTAGCGTGATGGCAAAAGACTTGAGATCTGCACAGCAGGTCTCAAGTTCGAGTCAGAGCATGCACCTTTTATAAGAGCCTGGAACAGCCAGGGTTTTACTCGTTTATCCATAAAGTACACTTTCCTGGGGGTGGGAGTTTCCTTGAATCCAAAAAAAATCAGGGATCTCTAATCCCATTTTCGTTTAAACCATTCCCAATAAATGAATCTTTGAAAGTTTAGTCTTAGCATGCCTTTGTAGTTGAAGCGTTAATGTTGTGTGTTGTGCCATGATGCTGCAGGAATTTCACTTGATCGACAAAGGGGAGCTTGCACCTCTCTACGACCTTGTTGAATCCATTTTAAAGCTATAGCGCCTTGTGGATCTCATATTAGTTTTTCTTTTAAGATTTTGCCTACCCCTTGGATTTTTTATGGAATTAATTGCTTCATGTAAGCTTCTTTCCTCTCACTCTTTTGATTGATTCTTGTGAATCAAAGGAGAAACGCATGATTCAAGAGATTTGTTACAGTTTCGATAATCCTACAGAAAACCATTTTCTTCTTTTAATCACAACTAAAGATTCCGAGAAGTTGGTATTGCATTAGTTAGAGGTTTCGACTGTTTGATGAGTTCTACCGGTCAAGACGACGCTAGTCATTAGTGGTACAATAAGAAGAATGGTTGATGCGTTACTAGCTTCAACACCACTTAACTATTTTAGAGTTTGATTGCAATTGTTTTTTAAAATGTATTTTGTTCAAAAAAATACATCAAAATGATATTTTTATTATTTTTTAAATAATTTTTTACATCAGCACATGAAAATAATCTAAAAACACTAAAAAAATTAATTTAAAATAATAATAAAAAATCATTTTTTTCAGAAACATTTTCATAACACAGTGTCAAACTTGGCCCGGGAGATTCATTAGAGATTTTATTAGATCCGATCATGAATTCAGAGCAAAGAGATTTAGGAAGACAATTAATAGACTTCTCCAAAATACATGAGCTGCAATGGATTTCAAAAGGATATCAAAGAATGAAAGGCAAGTATTGAATTAAGATTCATGTTAAAGTAAAAGAACTTGTAATGGGCTATAGAATGAGTTTTGAAGCGATTTTAGTTTCATTGAAAAGAAAACATTCACACCTTTATAGTGATATGTGATATACCTTCTAATTCATCAAGACGTGGGAGAGCTATTTATTTAAAATTTAGTTTCAATTCTGCCAATAAATTATGAAATTCAACTTTGAATTTGTTTTATTTAGTTGGGCTATTATTTTTTTATCTTTTAGATTATTATATGGCTTGTGACATTTAAAGGTTATTTGGGTGAGGTTTTATTTTAATTTTTTTTTTAATGTGTTAATGTGTATTGATCAAGTTTAGGTCCATTAAGTGAAATTAGAGTTAACTTTTTACTATATAAACCAATTGTTATATTATAACAAGACAAAATCAGAGTGAAATTGGATCATTTTCTTGTTTTTAGTATCTGTAAGAGTCGTATCCCTATCGAGCAAGGTTGTCAATTCTGTTTCGGTTGGTGTTTTATTTTTTCAATTGAAACAAAATATTTTGGTTTTGGAGCGTTTCGGTGCGCCATTTCGGGGCTATACTATTTATGTGTGTGTGTGTGTGTATAATTAAATATATCGATTCAAAAAAAATAGTTTAAATCCAAGAATAAAATTATTTAGAATTGTGCAATTTAATCTAAAAAAGACATAATAAAATGATTTTTCTGAATAAAATTATAAACATGTATAATATTATGAGAATATCATCATCAATCTCGCAATGTCATTACATTCTCTGATTACTCTGAAATTTTAACATAATATATAAATGTGTCAAGAGACTCCTCATAAAATTTCATCTCAATCTAACGATCGGATTAAGAGATATGATCGATATTGTAAAATTATTCATTATTTAAAAAAACATTATTTGGACGAAACAGAACGGGCGGAACGAAACAGGGACGTTTCGGTTGGTATTTGGCCAAAAAATCCAGAATGGAACTGAAATTAAACTGAGGTAAAAAAGACGTTGTTTTGTCTTGTTTTTTTAACTTGTACAAAATATTTTGGTCATTTGAGACAAAACAAAATGAAATTGACAACCCTGCTATCGGGTGATGGAACCGAATACGTCCTAATTGTAAATGCAATACTTTGGATGAGAATAAAGATAGGTAATACTTAATATGAGCAGAATGAAGAGCAGGAGAACTTACATATGTGGAGACTCAAACATATAATGAAATACCAACAAGATGAATCATGCATCTTCCTCAATTTTTGCCAAAAATGAATAAGAAACATACTACCTCAAATAAAAGTAATGGTTTTTGACACCTCATATAAACGAACCATCTCTTGGAAAAAAATGTTAGAGCAATTACAAAAAGGTCATTGGATCAATTTTTAAAGTATGTCAATTGCAACAAATATAAAGTATATTCTTTTTTATACAGGGTAATCCAAGCATAAAATTCATAAATAGGTCTTCCCATATATTTTCAAAAATAGGTAAAGACATATATAAACTTGTATAATGTGTTTTCTCTTTGAAAGTTTAATAGACATGACATTTCTCCACAAACTTATCAACATCTCATTTTAATTAAGGCTAATAATACCTTTAATTGCAGCATGAATAGCCTTTTTCTGCTCTAAATGATCAACCAAGTCATTCCTATACAAATCTCAAATCACTTTTTTTACATCAAAGAATAACATTTTTTTCTCATAATTCACTGAAACCCTTATCATGTTCATAAAAATCTCTCAAAAACTTGAATCCAGTAATCTTTCTCTTTGATGATGCTAATAAAGTTGCCCTTCTTCTTAAAGTATCAACAACCTTCCTTTGTACTCCTGTTTTATTTACTATTTTCTTTGGGAATTTGCTAACTAATAAAGTTACTCTTCTACTTAAAGTACCGACATTATGTACGATTTTTTTAGGAATCGTTACAAGTTATTTTTCTCATATACATATCATTATTGATTCCCTTATGCTATATAGATATTTTAGAGGTTCATGATCAATGTACAACATAAATTCCTTCTCAATCAAATAATGCCCCGGTGTTTTCAAGGTCCTAAAAATAGTACATAACTCATTGTCATAAGTTGACCACTTCAATCTAACATCACTTAATTTTATCATTAAAGAATGTTATGGATCTCTTCTTTTAAGACAATACACTCCCAATTCTTTTATGCACGCATCACATTTGACCTTCAATAGGATGTCAAAAATTAAAAGTACTAAATTTGGAGCAATGCTCAATGTTTTTTTTAATCAAAACAAAACTCTTTTTGCCTCATTTCCATAATCAATTTTTTTTGTTATGTATTTAGTAATTGCCACAACAATAATATGAAAGACTTATATAAATCACCTATAAAAAATAGTTGATCCATAGAAACTAGATGCCTCACTAATTGTTTTAAAAGTTGGCCAATCTTTAATGGCTTTAACCTTATCATCATTGACATGTATTCTAGTTGCACTACCAGCATAAATCTATAACTTTTCAAGTGCACATATAGTTTATTCTCAACCAAAACTTTCAATATTTTTTTCATATATTTTAAGTGGTCAATTTTTGATTGACTGCAAATATGAGTATCATAAAAATAAATTATCACATATTATCAAATATAAAATTATAGTTTCTCAAAGTCTTAAACTATAAAGAAAATCTCTAAACTTTAATTTTAGATAAAATTGTGAAATCAATAATAATAATTTATTTAAAATAACCTACCAGGCTATATAAAAAAAAATGCATCTTTCAATAGTCAATTGTGAATCGTGGTTGACCTTGTTGATCGATTTCATGTCCAAACTTCTTGGATTACACATTGTGTATCTCGTCCAAAACAAATCCATTAACAATATACGAATAAACCACCCTAACTAAATCATATCCAAACCACCATGCACATTTCTGTATAGAAAAGAATGGTTACAAGTTTCTACAATTTTGTTCTCTTTCAGAAAAAACATATGATTATCGAAAAAATTACATGCAGTAATGGTATATTCAAGTTCCAACAATTAGGACCTCATTGCATGGCTCCGTCCTGCACATGGATTATACTTTGTTCGAGCAGGGGCACTTTCCAGCTGACAAACTGAGCCATCCATCAATTTGGAGGGTGAAAGTGGTCGCTATCAAGATAATATGTCAAGTATAATGGCAGCACTCTTTTTTGCTAGCCATTGGTATCGCACCACAACAATAATATAAGAAAACCTGTATAGTCAGAGGCTACTTTTCTTGTGCTGTATCACAAATACATCCAGGAAGGGGATTTGCGAAAAAGCTTTCTTCCAGCTTTGGAAACTCTCCAGGCTCCCTTGCATATGGAGCTCCATTTCGATCTTTGTGAAGCTTTTGCACTTTGGAGCTGAATTTCTTCCAAGATATTTTTCCTTCATCCAACTCATCCACAAGCTTCACAAAATTCATCCTGCATCAATAGCAATCCCAGTAAATAGATGCTATGAATGTAATCGATGAAAAATTAACTTAAAACAACCCAAATCGGACACGCTAGATTTAGTTGGAAGTGAATAGGTTTGAGCATTACTTGTCTGGATTGATCGTTTTCTTAAACTCCTCAAATCGTCTATGACCTTGAACTGCCTTCGCCATATTCCCATCATAAGTGTAGACAAACACATCACTTTGAAGTGCAACAAGATAGTCTAGACCAGCCAACATGTTCTGATGATCCTTGAAAGGGTTCAGCTCCTGTTCTGTGGAGAGAGTGGAGTGTGAGAAGATGTTTGGGAAGTCATCTATAAGGTATTGCATGCTTCCATTCCCGTAAGCTTCACCAGCTACCAAGTAAATCCTAGAGCTCGATGGAAAACCCAACCCTTTGAGCAAAAGGGAAGTCTCCCTAGGGGTCAATGGGCAATTGCCAAGCAACCTTCTTTCTGTCCCATTTATTTCTTTCTCTTTCCAGTGGCTGACTTCATACCGCATCCTGCGTAGCTCTTCATCTTCTGCTGCTCTCAAATTATGGCTGCATCCTGTAAATGCAAGCATATCTTTTTCATACCTGCACTAAAAAGGGAGAATTACTATTTGATTAAAGGTAGAAGATGCAGCTAGAATGACTTGAACAAAAAAAAAGTTTTATGACAGCATAATTAATTCCCCAATAAAAATGATTTGCAAGTCAGTAGGTCCAGGAAATTGCATCAAAAGCTTAAGCACTAAGGCATAGTAGATTGTTTTCTTTTCTTATTTTCATATGAAGGAAAAAGGTTGGAATTCTCTATCCCGTACCTCTCACATGAGGAACCTTCCACCCTGTATTTTTTTTTCCTGACAGGGGCATAGCTAGCTTTTAGTGTAGGGATGTCTATTAAAGGATTCAAAGCTTTATGCATTTCCATTCCCAAGTTGGAGTCTTTACATAAATTTTCAGAAACCGTAAAATAGCACCCAAAAGGAAAGGTTAGGAGAAGATCTGGCAGATTATTTTCAATATTTAATCTTTGTTAGACTGGAAAATGATTGTGCAGTGCTTCATTATTTATGTCATTTGATTTTTCCAACAAGAATATTGTAGTAACAATTGCCTTCCCAATTTTTAGACAGAATTCTGGCAATTAAAATGGCATAGGACAAACAAAAAAGAATAATTACAGCAATTCTAGTCTCAGTTTAGAAGAAGTGATTCAACAGTCAGAACTTGCCTCAGATGGAGAGCAAGATAGGGGCTTCCATTTTCTCTCATTCTGCTGACCAAAGTGTTTCCAAGTTCTTCTATTGGTTTAGAATATTTCAGTGCCCTATAATTAACACGGCATCTCAACTTTTGTATGGAATCCGAGAGGCCATTGTTGGCAAGACGAGAATCGGTGTGAGTAAAATAGATTACTTTGTGCTGCTTCAACAATGGCAGGACATCGGTTTTGTAGTAGTGAACCTGAGAGAAGAGAATGCATTTCAAATTTTTTAGAGAAGGCAACAACAACATTTGAGTCCATTCCCACAGACCAATAGTATTTCTATTTCTCAGCTAACAAAAATGAGTTGATTAATAATACATCACCTTGGACCAAGATATCAGTGTTTTGTTGAAAGGCTCAATTCCATCATAGGCAGGTGGCACCTTCTCCACAATATGGACTTCATCCTTCAGCGTGTCAATGAAATGTTGCCAGTTGAACAAATCCTTAAATCCACTGAAACAGTAGAGGAAATTAGTTATCTCATAGATCATCCAAAAACAGTACAGAGCCTCTATGCAATTTAAACAATATCTATAGTATCAGATATCAAGCACATCAGAGAAAACCTTTTTAGCTAGGGCGATGAGGTTTCATCCATGGAAAATTCACATGGCGCTACTAACTTGCTCTCATTACAAGCCCAAAATACTCCAATAAGAAAAGAGAAAAACATGATTACAACTAAACAACACTCTTACTAGCTCTGGTCCTACTCTTCAAATTCGATGTGCTTACATGCATCAGTCGAAGACATGCTCCCCTACTGGCAGTATATGCTCTGGTAAATGTATCAGTTACCAATTCTATACTTGGCACAATCGTGGTATATTCCACTACTAAATTGGATGAAGAAGAATTATTCATATCACATGTTATCAGTCCAAGTGAATTGCGAATTGCATGATTAGAGAACAAACCTATCATCAGCCCAGTAGGAAGTGTGATCAAGGGAGGGAAGGACAAGCGTTGCCTTCAGAATTTTAGCTACAGCTACCATATCACAAATCTGCACACTAGAATTTTTTATGCATCAGCCCAAAGCTCATGTCAATCAAAATTTGCAAGAAGAATTAAGAAAAATACAAAAGCCAGACCCCAAATCTCATCTGATTTAAGCCACCATTAGCATTTATGAGAATATAACCATTTGTCTTTGTGCCAAGCTCTGCCAAGCCAAGAGAAGATGAATTTGAGAAGAAAAATACCCCACAAAGGAATCATGAGTGAACACGTACACACATAAGGAAAAGAAGAGAGACTATGAAGTAATTAATTGTTTCTTTTTCATACTTTTGTGATTTCCGGGCAGGTCAATGCACTGGATGAAATTCTCGCTATTGGGCTTAGACCAGATACCTGAGAACTGAATGAAAAGCATATTTCAGAAACACATAAACCACATTTAGGTTTTACTAATACTTCCCGCTCTCAAATTTAGGGAGAACTAAAAATTGTGCAATATCAAGTACTAAAGTGCTCAGGATGAATTCAAGACTTACTTCAGTCTTCTTATTCAGTCTATCAACCACATCCGAGCCTAATTCTATTATCATTCTTTTCGGATCATTTTCTTGCTTCCAGTATCTGTAAGAGCTTTGTCCCTGTCGGGTGATGGAACCAAATACATCCTAATTGTAAATGCAATACTTTAGATGAGAATAAAGATAGTTAATACTTAATGAGCAGAATGAGAGCAGGAGAGCTTACGCATGTGGATACTCAAACATATCATGAAATACCAACAGAAAAATTAGGCAACAAGTAACAATCTAAACAAGACATCAGCAAGGAATATAAACATTTTTCAAAAAGTAACAAAAAAAAACATTTTTCAGTGAGTTACCTTCCCGTATTAATTAATAGCGGCTGCAAATGGAAAGCCTGAACAACTGTACAGCCATAGCCATTCAGCATATTGGCCTTCAGTTTTCAGGAAGTCCTAAACCTAACATACACTCATCTGACAGCAGGAGAATTAAGTTGGGAGAACTATAGACGAATTTCAGATTTTAGAAGACAGTTATAAAACACTTTTAAAAAAAAATAATCAGGACTCCAAGTTTTAATTTCATAAAAATTCTACAATGCAGCTTCGAGTTTGGCATTTTATTTGCGGAATCAATTGTTGGCACATTTTATCTAAATGTACACCCCAGGCGACCATTTATCTCCTTTTAGCTACAAAGAGATATCTCTTAGCCAAGTAGATGCAAACATTCTAAAAATAGTTCGGAATTAAACACTAACATACAAGTGTAGCCTATACAAGTATTCTAGCAAAATATTTCTTACACGCACAAGGGCACGCAGACTAAAAACAATCTGAAAGTACTCTACTTTAAGGTGCAAAAACCAAGACTTGAAAAGGAGCAAAAGTTTAGAAAAAATTAAGTATAGACGATCAAATGAAGTAACCTGATTGGAGGCAGCTCTTTCAAGGGCAGATCCAAACCACCCATATAAACAAATCTTAAGAACACCCAAAAACAAACAAAGCCCGCAAAAGAAAAAGAACATCCAGTGGCCAAGTTTCTTCCTTTCCTTGAACCCAAAATCCAAAATCATAGATCCAATACTACCTTTCTTATTTATGAAACTCCTAACCACACCCCCATGAACTCTTTGGCTCAGATTCTGCCTGTTGTGACTTTCCCTTTCAAACACATCAATGGTTTCAGATCTAGGAGAGTTTATGGGGAGATCAATCTCAAGATGGGGGCTAAGACTACTATTATTACTGTTAGTGTTACTAACGCTGTTGCTACCATTGTTGTTGGCGTTGCCGGCATTATTGTTGTTGTTGCGCTTGAAAGAGTGGGCACGGCGAGTCATTGGACCTGAGAAACGAGGGCTGTTAACTCTTTGAGAAACGCCATCGCTTGCTGAGTTATGGTTGTGCGAGTGGGAGTGAGCCATAAAAACGAAGTTTATGGATGACTAAGAATGATTGTGATTGGAATTCTATGATCACTGACGAACACCAAAGACAGGATTTTTTTTATTTTTATCAAAGCAGCCTGAAACAGGGAGGTTGTAGCAAGAGATGATGTGGTGTAGAGGTTGTAGCAAGAGATGATGTGGTGTATCAGAAGCTCTGTCTTTCTCAACTCTGAATGGAGCTGATCTCCATTTTTTTATTTGTCCATGCCTTCGATTCAAAGTATATTCGAGGACGCGGTGATCTTGTCTTTAAAGTATTTTTTTATATATAAAAATAATATATATTTTATTCTTTAAAACAATTATAAAAATATAATTTTAAATACAAATAAAAAAAAGGAATTGTATCACAACCCTAGACACCCCAAAGACAATCTCGTGTTCTTCTTCTTCCTTCTTCTTCTTCCTCCCTATACTAACAACCAATCAGTATTAAATTAACTTTGCCAATATGCATGCACAAATCCCTTGCAAAATAGTAGAGCATCAAAAAGAGGCGTAGTAGATTGACCAAAGAAAAGATTTTTCAACAATTGGGTGGTGGGGAACTAAAAATGTACGATAAAATGCTTTCGATTGGAGGGGTGTGGTTTGGGCATAGAAAATTATGGTCCACGAGGGTAGAGGAAAGCACCCCACAGAAGACTTTGAAAACACGTTCGCTTTCTATCAATATATCTATGTCTGCTTCCAGTTAGTTTCCTGCACGCAAGTGATCCAAAAAGTTACAGTGAAGAAGACTTCTCTTTTGTTTTCTGAGATGGGTTTTGAAGAAAACACTTAAAAACATGACTGACTTGTGTTAGATTGATTACTTTAGAGTTCGAGGGACTGTTGAGCATTTAAATACTAGAAACTGTCTTCATATATTATTAATCTTTTAAATAATATTTTATTGATTGGTGAATGATTCTTTGATCAATATGCAATATATTTTTTCATTTCTTCCTTCCAGAAAAAGCTAAAATTAAGAACCTAATCTCAAGCGGAAATAGATAGTTAACTACCCAAATGAAATAGAGTGTGGAATTAGTAATTTGACTTTAACATTCTAATGGCCTGAATTGTAGGTTTAAAAGTGATTTTTCATTTAAAAATATATTAAAGTAAAAAAAAATTATTTTTGATATCAGCACATAAAAATAATTTAAAAAACATCTAAAAAATTGAATTTAAAATACAATAAAAAAAAATTTGAAACACAACGTCAAATTGAACTTAAGATTAGATAAAGGTGATCCTAAAAAGCTACAAATTGAATAAAAAATAACAAAAAAAATAAAGCAATAAAGGATATGTAAAAAAATATTAATAAGTGGAAAAAAGTAATAAATAGCAATTAGTTGTAAAGAAATTGTATATAAGGATGGCAGTCAGTAACTCAGTATCATTTTCAACCACTATACTCTTATTTGTAATATAACATATACCAAAATTCACATATTGTATAAATATTAGTTACATATAAGAACTTTACAATCAAATTTTAAACAATTTGTACACATCGTCTTAACATATGTTAGAACTTCCAATTATATTGTAACATTTCATAATGTAAATTGTTAAATACTCATGTTCTTGATTTTACTTATCGATAATTATTTTTAATTATCTTCAATGATTTACAAAATGAACAACTTTAAATAAATATGTACATGTCAAATAAATAATAATAACATGATTAGATAGGAAAAGGAACTGACTATGTTTAGGAAAAGTTCATGTCGATCAAGGAAGTTAAAAAACAATTGACTAAAGGATTAGAAGTTATGATCGATCAATAGATGTTAGAAATCATGATTGACTAGGAAAAAAGCAATCAACCATAAAGAAAAGAGTACTAGAAAGTGAAGTTATATTCAAAACAAGAGTCCTTAATAGATTAAATTGGCAAGTATTATAATTTAATTAGGTTTATATGACTCCAATAAGGAGTTATAATTAAATTAGAATTCACCATTTAAACTCTTTATCTATTATAAACAATTTGTATTGAATTAGAATGATAAGTTTATGTTAAACTCAATGTTTATAACAATATAAAAGGTCAACAAATTATAAGAAACGATGGTCATCCCTATATATATAATTTCATTCAAAAGTTTTTGTACATTTTATCTTTGTCCTTCATTGTTTTTTTTTATTGTTTTCCTCTATAATTTCTCTTTCCTTTTTGCTATTTTTTTTTACCTATTGCTTACTTCCTTGGTGTTCCTTATAGTTTTTTAGTCTGATAAGGTTTATAAGCAGACTCTTAGAGCAACTCCAATGGCAAAAGCTATTTTAGAGAGTCAAATCTCTAAAATAGCTTTTTGAATAGTATATATATAGTTTTTTTTATTAATGTGTACTCCGATGGTAAAAGCCATTTTGAAGAGCTTTTTTTTATATTATTTTAAATATAGTGCAATTATTTTGTATGTAGTTTAATTATGCAATTAATTATACAATTAATAAGACTAAGTTATATAATTAAATAATTGCTTCTAAAAAACCTTCCAACAATATAATTATTAATTTTGAATATAATTTTTTACTCTCTTGTTGAGGTATTTTTAAATAAAAACAAAAACAAATATTTTTGATATAGTTACATTATTTTCTAATATATATATATATGTACGCACACGCACGCAGGAAAAAGGAAGAAACCCCAAAATTTTGGTTTCTCTACATGAGCTGCTACAAATAGCAACTCATGCACGGGAAAGCCATTTTGGCTATCAAAATGGCTTTCCTAGTGGAGTGTAAAAAATTAAGTAAACATATATTACTTTTTTTTTATTTTTGGCTCCTCAAATGGCACTCCCGTTGGAGTTGCCCTTACACTCAATTTGATTTGCAAGGTTTTTTTTTTGCTTCATTTAGAATTTAATTTCTAATTCTAGTTCTTTATCATTGGAAGGAAGAAACAAATACCAAATAGCATATTGACCAAAAAGTCAATTATTGATAAACAAATAAGAATTTGATTGTTCACCATAATTATATATCAAATCAATATATCAGCATGTCCAGTGGGATATCTCGATACAAAACCATGTCGCTTAGTAAAACTACAAGCAAGGTTATTACTATAATAATTATTGATCAATCTATACTGCAATAGATAAAAAGTCATCCTCTTAATTGTGATGAGCCTAATAACTTTTTATCAACATAAATGCTAGTAGAATAACATGTGTTAGGCATGATATAAGATGGATATTCATCATTTAATTCTTTAAGATAACATAAGACCACACTTGAATAAAACCCTAATGTCCTCATATAATCTCTTTTTTTTTCCACCTTTCTCAATGTCATTACCTCTACTAGTTTTAGAAAAATATCTTAGTGTTTTTATGCCTGTTAGGGCTATCTTTTTTCTAGATCAAATAAAGGGTGGGATTATTTATGGACACTTCTGTTAGAAAAGGATATCGACCATGTAAAGATAAGAAGTTGGCACAAGAAATTCAGAAAAAAAATCCTTTGTGTATAGGTATCCTACTTCTCATATCATCTTTTTTTCTTCTAAAGAAGACCTTTAAGGGAAAAGATGAATATATTATGACATATTAATAAGATTTTAGAGAGAAAAAACTTTGTAACACTAAATTGCATGAATATAAGTCATACTATGAATCACCCAAAATGGCGATGAACGTAATGACGTAATTACTAACCATCAACATCTTTTGGGCCTATAAAAAAAGTGGAAGAAATGTTAATTATCCAAAACCTAGTTTAAAAGAATATAATAACTAGACAATGTTGGTAATGAAGGATGAGGCAAAAGCACATACCTTACTAAGAAGTAAGTTTTGGATATAGAAAATATTAGTAATGTAGTCAATCACCAACAACCTCAAGCTTTTTTTGGTTATTAATACAACGCATTAAATGATCAATGCTAAACAAGATTGAACCTAATCTTGCACCTCTAGTTTTGTATAATGGTTTATGTATTTTAAAAGTAGAATAGCATTATAACAAAAGCTTTTTTATAGAATGAGTAAAGAAGGTTCATGTCCAACAACTATCTTTATTCACTCAAAGGTTTGCTTTAGATCTTAAGCACCTTAAGAGATAGATTTTTATGGATATTATTAGGAAAGTAGACTAGGCTATCTCAAAGATATAAAAGAAATTTATAAAAAAAAAGCCAACAACATATAAAAAAAAACTATGGTTAAAACTAATTTCAAGAAAAGCTCTAAAAATCAACCAAGAGAATTAATAAGAATAGTGTCCCAAAGTATTAGGCCAATAGTAAAAGGAAACAATAAATGTAATATTGATTTAAAACATTGTTATTTAAAAAATAATATAAGAAAAAAGATGTTTTAGGTGTTCTTAAAAAAAAGAATGATGTTTCTCTTAACAAATAAGAATTCATTCTACATTATAGATAAAATGACAGTTAAGAAACATAAAGAAAATAACAATATCCAATTGATATTGAAAAAAACTACTCACATTGATCCTAAACTAGCTTTAACAAATATTTTCACTAACAATGCATATCAACTTAAAAAACAAAATATTTTATTGGTAGATGTTGATGATTCTTAAAAAAATGAGAAAATAGCAATATGAATCAACATTCTTCTTATCAATAATGTACAACTTAAGAGGTACCAGTCAATGAATTTATAATCTTGATATAATAAATGAATGAACAAATATAATAATAAAAGTTAATAGATTACAAGTTTCTTTTATAAATGACAAGTGAACACGATGATGTCATTCTAAAAACACTTTTTTTTTTGTTTTCCTTATTTATTTAAAATGAATTTGGCCAACAAACTTATCTTGATGGTGAATGTGAAGATAATGAAAACGATAAAAATTATCGAAATTGACTAATCAAAACCTATAACTAGCCATCAACCAATTTTGATGTTTTACAAGTAGTTAATGACTATGAACCACCATCTTAAACCTTTATACACCTAAACCAATTTCATTGGTGTTCAAGTATAAAATTTATTGATCAATAATGGATAAATACTTAACATGATACTTCTAAATGTCATATATAAAAAGATTGGTCAAAATAAAGTTGATATGCTTCTTTATAAGATAATAATGTTAGATTTCATAACTATTAAAGATACTGTAAAAATACTACGTGTTGATTTAACAATTAGATCTAAAATTTTAAATACAACTTTCTTCATGATTTAGGTAAAAATAAGTTTTAGCATTTTACTTGGGAGAGATTAGATATATATTAGCATGTGTGTGTCACCATCCATATATCAAACTCTGGTTTTTTGTTCAACAAATAAGTGAACTAAGATAATTATAGCAAATAATAAATCATTTATGATAAAAATCAATTATAGAAGGTGATATGTAGTGAAGATATAGGCCAAATGTAATTAATAAACATAAAATATAGTTCGCTGAATCAATTTTTTAATTAGTAAGAAGATAGTATGAATGAGGTGACAAATAACATTTTTTTTTATAGGCCCAATAATTCATAACTAAAAGTTATTGACCAAGAATATAAAATATAAGAATGAATAAGTCATCATTATTTGCATGTTTTTTTTTATCAAGCCTATATATATATATATATATATATATATATATATATATATATATAGCACATGAATAAAATTTGTTCAGCATAACTAGATCGATTGATATTATAAGTTTTCTTTTAGCATCATTGAAGATAGATGATGGACAAACAAAAATATAAGACCCTTTAATTTAATCTAACTTGAAGACTATAGAAAATCCTTGACCAACTAATATAAGTATGAATTTATCATATGATTACCAAATGGATTTATTGGTTTTTTTTTCTCGTGGATGTTCAGCTAAAACTAGAACTATTAAAATATATATTAAAAATACTACTGAATAGTATTTGATAAGATGATACAATCTTCTTTTAGTTTAATAACGAGTTAACTTGCCTGCGGGCTGCGCTGACTTTTTTCTATGTAGGAAACTGATTGATATTTTGCGTGCTGTAATTGGTTATTTTAATATTTAATTAGTAAAATTATAATAGATAAAATTTATTAGAAATGAATTTTTTTTTGTCTAAAAGGAACGTTGTAATTGAAACGCAGGGGAGATAACTTGGGCAAATTTGTCTACCTATTTTGTTTATGTGTTGCCTCGTATTTGTTTTTTGTTTACGTAATATTATATATGAAATATTATACATAAAAATATTGTAAAAGTAATTTTTAAACCAAAACAACCTAAAATCTAAGGATTAATTTTTTCTAAGAAATACAACCTAAACAAAAGAGAAAATAGTTAGAATTAAAAACCAAAATTAAGAGCGTATACATATAAACATGGACAAAAATATGGACTATTTAGAAATATATCTAAAACATAAAGAAATTAAAATAAAGAATTAAAACTATATGGGTCAAAATAAAAATAAAATATGTAAATAATTTTAACCGAAGGATTAAATTAAAAAAATTAAAAGTGTTGCAAGGAAAAAATAAATAATTCTTTTATTTCTTGATTTAGTTTTGATTATTTCTTCATTTAGTTTCGATCTATTTATTTTTTCCAGTAATTTTGGTATAATTCTAAATAATTTGTTTGTATTTATGTATCTATACTCTTAGTCTTAACTTTTAATTTTTATTAGAATTTATCTTTGTATTAAATGTAGTTTTGCTTAAAAAACAGAGTAAATTCATCTTTGGTGATGTCAAATGAAAGTAAAATCCTCTCTTATGCATGTATAGTTAATCTGGAGTTGTTAGTTATTTGGTATACTTTTTTAAGACGTTAATATTGAACAAATATCATAATATATAATTATTTTTAAGAGAACAAACCTTTAAAATAATATTTCTCATTATTTTAAATGTATTATTTATAATAAAATGAATATATTAAAGAATTAAATAATTAAAAGTCCTATAGATTTATTATTTCGCTCTAATGTGTAACATTATTAAAAAAAATTCATGAACCATTAACATTTTTTGACATGTTATAAAATTTGGTTTTGTCTGCGGCGAAGCGCATGACAAGTGACTAATATATTTTTTATTTGTAGATAATTTGACCAAATTTTTTCACTTGTTTTGTCTATGTATAACTTCGTATATTTTTTATTCATATAATTTTAGATCTGAAATATCATATATAAAAAAGCCGTAAAAGTCAACCTTTAAGAAAAATAACATAATTGATGAATTATTTCCATTACTATTTTCATTGTTATTATCATGATTGTTAAATTGTTACAATTATTATAGTTGTCATTATAAATATTATCATAAATAATTTCATATTTCTAATTATTATTATTTCATATTATCAATGACACCATAATTATTGCTAAAAAAACATAATAAATAAAAAGATAAAATAGTAATTTCAGGACTCCATCCAAAGTGCATTTAAGTATAGATGAAATGTGAAAAACAATTTTCATCACGGGTTTTAATTCCCGATCTCCTTTACCTATTCTTTAATTCTGTATTTTTTTTCCCGCCAGCGTTAGGCCGATTTGTATTGTAATTATTTTTTGAGCACTTTCAAATTACTCGGATTGATTCCCCTAAACAAGATCAGGATAAACCGCTTTGGGAGGGACATTTGACGCGCCAGTTTCTCAGTTGTTTCAAAAGAAGCAATCCTGCTCCCGCCTTCCGCCGCCGGCCAGATTACCCACGTTGAGGTGTGTTATTTCTCGTCTTTGGGTTTCTGAATTGGGTTCCCCCCCAAACTTTCTATTTGCAATTTATGAAAAATTAATCTCTTTTTCTTTTTATTTTTCAATTGAACACAATGGGGCCGAAACCATGCTCTTTTTCTCTCTAACCAAATACCAAAAAAGGCACTGTCAAAAGGCTATTTCTCCATTTTCTCTAATTTTCCAGCACTGTTGCCCTTTTCATTCTATAAATCTGGGATTTCTTTCCCAAGATTATCTATTTGTATATGCAAAGATTTTTTTTTATGTTATATGTGTACTTTTTTCTTCTTCTTTTTGGGTTTATGAGGGACTAAAAGATTCTCATTAGCTCATTTACCCATAACCTGTTAGATGAAGTGTTTAAGTGAGGAAGGATTTTGTTTTCCCTTTTGCTTTTAGTTCATGTGTTTTCTTTTTTGATAGATTGAGGGAAATGTATGCGAGAAAGGGATATGAACTAGTTAAAGACCTTGCCAATGGTGAAAAGGGCCAGCTTCAACCTTTCAATGTGAGCATAGTTTTTTGTTTTATTTTATGGCATGTTCAATTACCTATTTTTCTGTGACAATTTTATTGGGCAAGAAGTGGATTGGATTAGTTCATCTGTTATTGTGACAATATATGTTATTTAAGTGATGTGATATTGTTTTGTAGGAAGATTTGTTTAATCAAGTTGTTGATCAATGTACTCAGCATTACCTTGAGCTTCAGGCTTTGATAAGGTACTCTCCATTTTACCTCATCTTTTGGAAATGCTAGCATGTATATGTCCTTTCCTTTTATTTTTTATTTCTTTTAGCTGTGCTTCTCTGGTCATGAAGTAGCGGTGATCTTTATTAGGAACTGACTGTTAGAAAAATCTACAGTAACAGAATTTGCTACATTTAGGTGTCGCTACTATTTTAATTTGTTGGTGTAATGGATTGAGCTCTAGTCATATTTACACAGTGCCCCCTGTGAAATTTGTTGGGGGAGTCCATATTACTTTTAACTCAAATGATCAGTTTGATTTGAGTTTTCAAAGACTTGAGGTTTCTGCTATTAGAACACATTGAGTTATGATCTAACAGATGCATCAATACATACTTAAGTTTATACGGATACATGAAATTAAGTTTTTCCCAATGCTCTTCTGGCTCCTACTCTGGTTCAACCTTTGAATTATGGTCAAGTTGGTGAAGTCTAGAGGGAAGCAATACTTGTATTTCATAATACGTAGTTCCATGCATTTGGTACCTGGGATTTCAGCTTTCTAGTGTGGATTAGTATTAGTTTTTCATGAAATTTTTAGTAGCATACTCATGCTTGCAAATTGTAACACTCATTTCCCTTTGGTGGAGAAAGAGGATATCATGCAATTGATCATATCTATTACAACTTTGTTGCATATCAGTGATTTTCTGTAAATATCCATCAATTACTGTAATTGTTTCTCTTGATTTTACCACTAGAAAGAACAAGGATTTCTCTGATACATGGGAGAATTGGTTTGGAAAAATTTCTCTGGTATGGGAAGAGAGCGGGCTTGTTATATCATCATATGCCTAGGCAGGACCATTTGAATGTGCCTTTTACTTTTTAATTAAGACCTTCCTTGTAAGTGTAGTGGCATATATGTGTAACCATATGGAATTACTTGTCTGTGATCAATTGCTGGAAGAATTTCAATCTATATGGTGGATTGGTCTTATATTAACAAGTTGTTTACCTCCTTTCCATCTCTCTCTCCCCTGCAATTTTGTATGCAATGCTAAAATATATATTGTTCTACTCTTGCTTAATTTATTGACTAGTTATGGCAATAGGAAAATGCAGGAAGAAAGTGTCGACGTGAGAGAAACTAGAAATTCAGACCACTATGGGGCACTCATCCACCACCTTTCCTTAATTCGCAATAAGCGTTGCTTAATGGCTTACGTGTGATTATCTCTAAATCCTTGTTCTATTTCATGACCCTACTCTTTCTAGTGAGTTCCTTCGCTGATGCTTGTCTCTCTTCAGCACTTTTGGCTCATGGTTTATATCCTTGCAGGCACAGCCGAGCAGAAGTTATACAAAATTTTGCTTGGAAGGTTGGGCTTGAGCTTCTTGAGCTCCCAGAAGAAATTCAAGAGAAGCTCAGTCCTTCAGAGAAAAACTATTTTGGGAAGCATTCTTCTGCTTTGCAATCATACATGGCAGAAGTTGGAATTGATTTGAATGTGGTAAATTCTCTCTCTTTCACTCGGAATATTGACTTGATGCATTCAGAGTTTCAGACAAATAACAGTCGCTGCAACAAAAAAATAATTAAAATTGTTTGGAAAATTTAGTGTTGCCAATGGCTACAACTTCTCCCTACAAATAGTAAACGTGCCTTTCTTTTGACATGGAATGCTGTATTTCATATCTGGTCGGCTCAAGGCTGACACGTCCATTTCCCCCCCTGTTGGTGGTTTAGCTGCTACCAACAAAAAGCTCTAACATTTCTTGATCTTTTTGTGGATTTAAGCCTTGTGTCACTTCAATGTTATTGCCAGTCTTAAAAATTAAGTTTCGTGTATATTTCATTTCATTTTCGTTAGCATTACCAAGGAAACTCATCCTTAAGTGGCCAAATGCTATAATGTATGGGTGAATTATAGAAGATGCATGAATCTTCCGCTGATTATGATATGAAAACCTATGTCCAAAATTAAACTTGCAGATTTGTTTTCTATGATCCTTGGACGGACCATGTCTCTGTTACTGAAAAATTGGTGATAATGTATCACTATGCAATGGTAGCCTTGGCTGATGAGGAAGGATATGAAGCATATGACTCAATAAGTAGAGAAACAAAAGAGTATATGACTCAAAAAGGAAGATGGAGCAAGAATTTACCAATTGGATATGCTTAACGAAAGTCCAGCATGATTGGTGATTTTTTAGTCAAAATCCAAACGGGTTTTTATTTTCAAGTTTATTAATTGTGTCCTGTTCGCACCTTACAAAGACAAGTATTGTCTTATCAACAAGTGTGCTTGAGTGGTAAGAGTTGCTCCAAAACGATTACACTCTAATTTTTTTATTATAGTTTTTCTCCATCCAAAAAACAGGAAAACTAGTTTTTTTTATATTTTCAAATATGTACCAAGTTTAGAAAACATATTTTAGAGGTTCTCCATGGTTTTTCATTATAGGTGAGGTTCTCCATAGTTTTTCACTATTTTTCAATAATAAAAAAAAGAGACATGAATAATACAATTCTCTTTTTATTTGCAAGGGTCGGTGCTAGACTGCGCAGAAGCACGAGTATTTATAAGATCAAAAATCCATTTAAGGAAGTCATGGTTATTTTAACTTCTAAGGTTATACTTCATATGCGAATTCAGCATATATCTTTAGCAGTTTTTGACTTGTTTGAGAAATGAAAACAGTGAGAAATTGTCTTCTAAACTGAATACAGTGAGAAATATCTTGTGCTAAATCAATCACCTAGAGTTTGATGGGCGAGGTTATCGTGCATGGCAGGATATGGTTCCGCCCAAAGATCCATACATCAAGGTGAGAGTCCTCGATGATATGGGTGAAGGGATATTACTAAGTGATAAGACAGCCAATCTTGCTCTCCATTCAATGCACTTTCTTAAACGAACTGATGCTGAGCAGTACATTGCACGGGTGGGTTGTCATTTTGACCTGGTTTGCTGAAATTGTCTTCTGACATGGTGTTTTTGAACCCTCTTGAATCTCACTCTTTTCGTTTTTTGATCAAGCAGGGCTTGATGGAAGAGCTTACAGGATGACATTAAAACAGGGAGTTTCTCAGACAATTTCAATGACTATGGAGTTTCAAATGTGAACGTCGACCTGCTCTCTTTAATTGCTATAGCTTATACCTGCGATCACTGAGAATTATAGTTCTGGGCTGTGATGGTTCTATTGCTTTGTAGGAAATTTACAAATTTCGGGGTGTTTATTTGTGGCTATTCATTTAGCTGAACACTATAATTATTAATGCAACTCTGTCGGTGCATGATCATTCCAGATCCTGACTGAGTAGCGGCCTTTTTGCCATGAACCTCCTGATGAGGGTGGAGGGGCCGGCGCCTGAAGAGTTGATTCCGTTTATCAGCATTGCTCCAATCCAAATTCTGATAAATTCCATCTTTTAACTTGTTGATCTCACATTACTTCCAACCTAGCTTCCATTGTTCAATGCTTTTCCCGTTGACGGGCACAGCTAAACAAACTCTATAAATCTTTTTAGAAGATGATCGTTGTAGTAGAGCCAGCCAATTGGTATACGAGATTTACTTATCTTGTGTAAGCTGGACTTGTTTAGAATGAGTTTCCCTTGTAATCGCGTTGCATAAAAAGGGAAAACACTACATGAAAACACAATGCACTATGATTTTAATAACATTTTTTTATTTGGTATCATTGATTTTTTTTTGTAATTTTCTCTTTTCAGTTGATATGGAAATTGAGTTTTTGTTATAAATAATTAATATATAAAAGCTTTATACATCAAAATATAAGCAAAAGAGACAAAAAAAAATTACTATTGTTTACTATGAATTCTTCTAATTTTTCAAAGTGTAAAGAAATAGAAAGACAAGAGGTTTATTTATAGAAAAAAGAAAATAAATTCAAAAAGTTATGAAAATCTAAAAGACTAAATTCTTGAGTCATGAACATTCAATATACATTAATATGAATTTATAACAATTTGATATTTTATTTTGATTTGATTTTTGATAATGTTATAATGGCGTAAAAAAATATTTTAACATTGGATTAATGCTTGATTTTTTTTATATTAAAATTAAACCTTATATATTAATTAACAAAAAACTAAAATTTAGATAAATACACTCTAAAATAATAATAAAAACATGTTTTTTATATCGTGTTTTTTCGTATCTCACCAAAAAAAGCCTGTGTCCTATCCACATTTTTTCACGATGGTCTGTTTTTCATTTTCCATTAACAACCAGCATTGAGAATGAGAGGATGTCATGATATCCCTTAACTAAATAAATGGGAGTACTAAAAATAATAATAATAATAATAAAAAAACAATTTGGCGGGAAACACAAGCAGCGTACAAGGGAAGCTTGGGTCCAAAACCCTAAACACAGAGAAACAGACCGGCACCCGTTGGTGTTCGTATTTTGATTTTGTAGGCAGTTCATTTTCGCTCCATCATCTTCCATCTCTCTTCAGTCTTCACCCACCATTCCATTCCATGGCTGTGCTCAGGTCCCGCGGAACGCTCCCAACAGTACCCTCAAACAAAAAACAGCCCACTCCCGAACCTGTCACTCCAACTCGAACCCGCGAACCTTCCACTCACCAATCCTCTCCCACCCCCAACCCCCCCGGTGTTTCCCTTTTGGGCTCTGACTCTGACTCTGCCCCTCCACGCAGGCGGAGCCTCCGTCTCGCTTCGAAGTCACATCCTTCTGCCGACGCCTCCCTTCAAACTCCAACCCGCAAGAGGAAGATGAGGAGTGATGGTAAACAAGGTCGGCTTGTTATTGAAGATGACGTGGTTGAAAAAATGAACGAGCGAGAAGAATTGAGGGTTTTATGTTTGAGGTCTGGGAAAAAAGTTGTTGATAGGTGTAATATAGAAATTGAAGGAAAATTAGAAGGTGAAGAGGTCAAGGGATCGAGTGTTATGCGTACAAAAGATAGAGGAAAAGGAAAGGGAAGGGGGGATTCGGGTAAGAAAGTGTTAAAGATGGATGTTGAAGAGGAGTTTGTGGAAATCTTGAATGATAATGCGGCGGAGACAAGTGACAATCTGGAGCACAAGTTGAGTGTTAATGAGAGTGATTCGTCAAGGGGAAAGAGGAAATGTACTAGGGAAGTCACAATGGAGAGAGGCGAAGAGGGTGGTGTTGCAGTGGAGGAGCTGGGGAAAATCCCTAGTGCTAATGAGAGTCGGACTTCAACAAGAGGAAAGAGGAAATATAACAGAGAAGTGAAAGTGGATGGAGTTAAAGAGGGTGATGTTGATGGATTGAAGAAAAACCGAAGTACAGATGAGGATGGCACTTCAAGGAGAGGGAGGAGGTATAGTAGAGAGGAGAAAGGGAAGAGCAGTAAAGAGAGTGCTGTTGTTATTGAGAAATTTGGGGCAAATCCAGTTGCTGTTGAGGGTGCAAGCTCAAGGGGAGGGACCAGGTATAGCAGAGAAGAGAAAGGGAAGGGGAAATTGGTTGCTGATGATGGTTTGATATCACATGGAAAGGATATGTTGCAATTGGAACCCAGAGTTAAGAATTTGGTTGATGGTTTGGCAGAGAGTGTGGTTCTGGAAGAGAGAACGGAGGGTGTGAGCGCAAGAAGTAAAGTGCCTGAATCAAGAATGGAACAATTTCGTGATATAGCAAGGCGGAATGCTTCTCGATTTGCTTATTTTGAAGTCCAGCAGCATGAGGCAGGCCATCATGATGTAGAAATGCCATCCGTGGAAAAAGAGCAGGACAAGGTTGAAGACTGGCCAGGTCCTTTCTCTACTGCTATGAAGATTATCAGGGATAGAGCAAATAAGCTTAACTTGCAACAGGGGGGTTCCAATTCAGAGAAGGAAAAACCTGTGCCGATAACTTGGATTCCAAAAACTGATCGGGCGAGTAAGCCATCAAAAGGATTGGTTCCTTCACTGCAAGAATTATGCATGAAAATTCTAGTGAAGAATGCTGATGCAATTGCTTCACTTGAACATGTCCCAGATGCTTTGAGGCATAGGCTATGCCAATTGCTCTGTGATTCTCGGAAAATGAATGCTCGTATATTGGCTCTTCTTGTCCATGGATCACCTATGGAGATACGCATAAGGGATTGTTCGTGGCTAGCAGAGGAAGAGTTTACAAAAGTTTTTGAGGTGTGCGACTCACTCAATTTAACGGTATGTTTATATACCCGTCTTGGTTTATAGTGCCATGCATTTGCTTTAATGTTGAATATCTGAAATGGAACTCTGATGGATCATTAGTTGCTTAGATGAAAACTTATCTTGGGGTTTCATCTTTGATGGTGCTAGCATGTTCTCAGGGGAGTTCTCTAAAAATTGTTACTCTTACTTAAAATAGATTAAACTTGATTAAGGTTGGGATATGGATTGGTGACCCACTATCCATGGCTGGCCTGCTCAAGGCTAAGATACATCCACCATCTTCCCATCCTGTAGTTCTTTCTGAATATTGATGCTGGAGTTTTCTTAGGAAAAAATATCCACCATTTAGTATTATTAGGGCTCTCTAGTAAAAGGTTGTAATAGCTTTTTGGAAAAGAAAGAGAGAGGAATATAATTAAGTATTTTGAGTCTTCCTATATTTATGGTGCTCTTAGTCTTTGAGGTTTGACTTGCAACAAACCCGTTGTCCTTCGCTCTGCCTGCATCAAATATATAAATGAGTGCATGCTTCTGTGTGCCTCAGTTACATTGACAATAATGATTTTATGTAATGGCTGCTAATGTGCAGTACATAAACTCAATAGAACTTCTACAAAATTCAGTTTTGTGAAAGAGGCACATGAGAATAAAAACAACGAGAAGTCTATCATTTCCCTAGACCAGCTAGATGCTCTTGTATCTATTTTCATTTTCCTAGACATTTTTCTGGTTCTACTACGCATCTTTGTAGTTAGGTTGTTCACCTTTAGTCTTACTTGATTGAAGAAATTGAGAATGAAAGCAAGATAGACCAATAATGTTCTGGTCATACCAGTTTATGTACACTAAATGGAATTCTCATTGTTTAGAGCTTCTATCATATTTGCCTGTTGTTGCCACAGGCTGTAAAGCCAACTAAATGTTGAGGTGGTTATCTTTATAATATTTTCCTAATTTCACTTGAGTATACTATTTATTTCATTGACAGTCAAGTTTCTTTCATTTTGTGACTACTTCAATCAGATTTCCAGTTCAAATTTTTTGTATGATTTAATTCCATAATCTGTTGTTGGTCTCTAATATATTTTTTTAGTTCTAGAACCTATTGTAGTTCTCATATATCTATTGCATACACTTCAACACTGAGTGGATTTATAACCAGTTTCCATTCAACCATATTGTTGTGATCTGTGCTCCTGTTTAAGACTGCTCATCTTGTGAAAGGATATCCTGTGTGTATGAATAATCCTCTCTTTGCAAATTGCTTATAACATGGTGTCTCTTAACAGAATTGTTATGAATTACCTCTTCTCTTGCTCTACTGCTCTTATTTATAATATCAATACATGTAAATTACAGCTTATCAAGCTATATATTTGAATGCTAATTATAGTAAGTAAATCTTCCTCTTTACACTTCAGTATAGATGCTTTTATTTTCTGTGTTTACTGTTAGCCTTAGCATGCTTTTCCTTTTCTTTGTTAACTGTCCACTGTCCTTGTTTCTTACTGTCAAAGCTGTCTTCCTTTTCTGTTCTTACTGTCATCTCTTTCTATTTAAATGAGTGGAGATTGATGATGATCTAACTTTCATTGTTCTGAGAATCAGGTTCTACAACTTGACCAGTGTGGACGCTGCATGGCAGATTATACTTTACTTGCTACTTTAGCTCGGTCACCAGGTAGCTTGCCTAGGCTAACTACTTTATCCATCAGAGGAGCATGCCGACTCTCAGATGCTGCTCTTAGTTCTCTCGTTTCTTCTGCCCCTGCTCTACAATCTTTAAATCTCAGCCAGTGCTCCCTTCTTACCTCAGCCAGTATTGATACTTTAGCTGATTCATTGGCAACAAGTCTGCAGGGAACTGTACATTGATGATTGCCAGAGTATTCACCCCATGCTCATTTTGCCAGCACTGAAGAAACTAGAACATTTAGAAGTGTTGTCTCTGTCCGGAATTCAAACCATTGATGATAATTTTTTGAGGGAATTTATCATTTCACGTGGCCATAATATAAAGGAGCTTGTTTTGACTGATTGTGTGTAAGCTTCTTTTAACTTCTTTATGTGCAACATCAATGAATTTGCTTGCTATGTGTGGGAGAATATCACACCATTGACTCCTGATTTCAAGTGTTATTTTTTTATTTTGGATGATGTAATTTGGTGCAGGAAATTGACTGATTCGTCCATGAAAGTCATAGCTGAAAACTGCTCTAAATTATGTGCACTTGATCTTGGTAACTTGAGGAAATTGACAGATTCTGCTTTGGGATTTCTTGCAAATGCCTGCCAAGAAATCCATACATTGAAACTCTGCCGCAATGCATTCAGGTATTTGCATAACATTGTGATTTAATTACTATTTATGTGCTGTGATTTGAACAAGTGTTTGTTTTTCCTTGCATGTACATGGTTTGAATTTTCTTTTTTTACATTTAAAATAATTTAGCATCTTCTTTCTTTTATCAGTAATTCTTTTTCCTTATGCTAAAAACTTGATTTGGGTGCTAAAATGGATATAATTATTTTTATCAGAGCTAGCACATCTCATGCCTGGTTTATAGAAACATCATGCAACTGAAGAAATTTCTGCAGAGTAGTTTTATTTGGCAGTCAATTACTACATTTTCTTTAATACTTTGATTGCCCACTTCCCAGGAATGTTTAGATCGATTTCTCTGATCTGGGCTCTTAACCATGGTTCATACCTGGAATGTTTGATATATCTACTTGATTCACAATCTATTTTCATAGCTGCATAATCTAATCTTGCTATGCCAACAACCACATTCTTGGTTTTTAACAAGATGTCCTCACTGATGAATGGAACATGTTTGAATCATCCGACCTGTTAGTGTATTGACAAGGAGCATGTACAAGTCTTTGTGCATTTTAATGAGTTTCAGCATATTATGGATTCAACTTAATGGGGGTGGTGAAAAGAGAAAACATGGCCTCGCACATTTTTTCCTTGACTGTTCACAATTATTTGGGAATTGGCAAGTTGACACTGTCTTTAGAACTTTCAAAGGGTAAAAAGATTCTTATATTATATCGTAAGATCATGTCAAATGTTTCCTTCCCTACTTCAAAGGAACTTTTTGTGAAGTGTTGCAAATGTTTCGTTATTTTTGAATCTTTACTCGAGTGAAGATAAAATGTCTTATGGTTAGACCAAGTTGGGGCTGTTACTGGTCATGGTTATGCATGTTGCTTAATGGCCATGTAAGCTTCTCCTTAAGATGAAGGATTTTTCTTGTCAGGGCATCTTCTCCCATGCAGACCCAAATCATTGTTCTACTCTGGCCATGTTTATTTTTTTGTATATCAGTGACTTATTTGGATTGGACTCTCACTAGTAATAGAAACTTCTCAATGACAAATTGATTTTGTTTCTCAACTCTTCCTTGCCTCTTCTGGTGACAGTGATGAAGCTATTGCTGCATTTGTGGAAACTTCTGGAGAGATTTTAAAAGAACTTTCACTGAATAATGTTAAGAAGGTACCTTATTGCTTACTCTCTCTCCTGTTCCCGGGATCCTCATTTTCCCCTTAAGGGGGTGATTTAGGAGTTTTTCCTTTCACTTTTGAAATTGCATCAAACAGATGGTCCTATTTAGTTGTTACTGGAATGCGGTCCTTGCCAAATTCTTCTGGCTTTGCTTGTTGATCTTCTAAAATCGATTAAGTTTGTGCTGGCGTAGAAGGTTCTGTTGGAGTATTGGACCTAGGTGATTTTGATCTGAAATTAGATTCTTCTACGCACTGATGGTGTCATCTGTGACTCTTTTTCCTAGGCTGGCCACAGTACAGCATTATCTCTCGCTAGACGCTCAAGAAGGTTGGTAAGTTTGGATTTGTCATGGTGTCGAAACTTGACGAATGAGGCTTTGGGTTTGATTGTGGATAGTTGTTTATCATTGAAGGTGCTTAAACTTTTTGGATGCAGTCAGGTACATTTCTCTCGTTAGGTGCACTTTGTCTACAATGTCAATACTAAAACTAGTATTTATTTCTGTTCTTGATAAGCTCTAACTCTACAGGTCTCTCTTCTTTACATGGACTCACAATTGTTGAACATTGGAGTTCTAAGCTGTTAGGTTACTTTGTTTACAGGTTACAAATGTTTTCATAGACGGTCACTCAAATTCACATGTACAAATTATTGGCTTGAAGATGTCTCGAGTATTGGAACATGTCAGGGTTCCTGAACTGCAAGAATTTCGTTATTCCTCGGTGTCTTCTATCTGAAGAGTCTCTGTTGTAGCTATGAAGGTAGAATGGACATCAGTAGCGGCCAGGGAAACTTTTGGAGTTCAGCCCTTCATCAAAACCTGAAGATAGGACTTCTGAGATGATTTAATGAAGAAAAAAAATGAATATAGGGCTGTGCATATAAGTAGATTGGACTGATTAAACATTATGTAAGCTTTCTAATTTAGTTTTTGTGCAGGAAGTAGCCTCGCCACTAATTCTTTCGATTCTTTTCAGTGACCCTCTATGGTCGATGCTTACAACCGTCATCGAGAAGCCTTTTGAGCATGGCTTGTTCTTTCTTAAATGAGTTGACGAACAGTTCTCGGTCCAGTAAACTAAGTACACAACCAAAATCATGTCCTGCAAAAATGGTAACCAGCTTGCAAGAAGGTAAGGTTATGCAAAACTGGAAATAGAAAAGGGTTCTATACTTCTATCCACATAAGTTACGAACGGTGGTCGGTCAATGGGTTTACTGCTTTCCTATATAGAGAGGTTCACTTATTAGAGCATCTCTGATGCTACAAGTTATTTTGGAGAGTTAAATTTCTAAAATTGCTTTTCTGAATAGTGTAAATATAATTTTTTTGTGTAGTAAAAACTATTTAAAATAGCTATTTTTTATATATCATTTTAAATAGTGCAATTATTTTGTATATAATTAATAGAAGTAGGTTATATAATTAAATAATTGTCTTTTTAAAAAACTCTAACAATATAATTATTAATTTTTTTATTATATTTAAATTTTTAAAAAATAAATTTTAAAATATAAAAAAACCCACAACAATTTATATTAAAATATTTTAAAAATAAAAAATATCTTTCAACAACATTCAAGAAAGTATACCAAGATTAATTAATTTGCACATTTGTTTTTGCAAAAACTTACCAATAAAAATCATGAAGCATAATAAAAATCTCTAAAAAATATCATGAATTAATAAAATCTAACCAAAAATCCTCACTCCTCACTGACCCATATTTTGAATACATATCCACAAGTCCACATGATCAAGTTTGCAGTTCATGTTTTATTTTAAAACGCAGAACAAAGTTTTCCAAATTCAAATTAGCAAAGAGAACTCATGTCTTTCTCTCCTTCCTCCTCTTCTCTTATGTACAAACTCTACTCAGAAATCCATCAACCAATTTCTCCACTATCTCTCAAAATCCCACAAATACTAATTGATTTCTCACTTTTTCTCTCAAATTAATCTACACAAGATCAAATGCAACCCCCAAACTCATTCAATTTTCAGGATTTGGCGTTGACAGAAATTGTGTTCTTCGAAGGCTTCGGTTGCAATTGAAGATGTATGCTTTGATGTTTTAATTACGCAGAAAAAGAATATTACAACGATTAACATGTACTTTGCCTTTTACCATTTGCTCAGCTATATTTAGCTGCTCAACAACAGAATAGTTATTTTGCCTGTCAAAATAGTTAATCCATTGGGAGATGATACAATTGCATAAAAAGCCAAAAAATACACAAATCTGGCTTTGACTCTCCTTGTACATGTCGCATTGGAGATGCTCTTGAAATCTTCCAAAACGAGGATTTAGGACATGTATGCTACTCAGCCTCTTTTTAGCATTTACTAGCTACATTAAAAAAAATGGTGTAAAAAAATATATTTAGCTGTTGCTAATGTTTTTTTAGCAGAAAATATTTTTTTACTAATAGATTTAACAGGTTTAAAGACAACTTGAATAGTTGATGAAATTATATTCAAAATTTTTTATATATAAATATTGAGATGACATTATATTAAAGCTATTTAGATCAAAGTAAATATGTCAATAAAATAAATTATAAAGTTTAATTTTCAAAGAAGTTTATGTTTAAGGATGAATTTGAAAAGACTAATCAATTACAAAAATAATCTTAGTTAATTTCTAAACTCACGGATCGATATATATCATGAAAATGACATTATCTCATCCTTACAGTGCAGTTGATGTAATCTTGGTTATGGTGTACAAGCTCACAAAATACGACCATTTTGCGGCATCATCTCATCCTTACAGTGCAGTTGACGTAGCTAAAATTTGTCTTGGCAATATATGTGATTCTATTCACTGATAGAGACCAGATTTTTTCAAGTTTTTTTTGAAGGGACGCTGTTTACACTGCTAGGGATTAATCTGTTTAAAGCTGTATCCTCGTTGGTATGGGCCTTGACTCGTATTACAAAAGTAGGGAAAGGTGGCTTCTGGGTTGCAGACACCAGAAGGGTCACAGCCGCACCTAGTCTTTCATGTATCGCTAGTTGGGAAAAAAATAAAATAAAAAAGGAGGCAACTTGGGAACAATGGTGTCATGGGATTAACTAAGTGGACTTCTCAACCTAAAGAAGATGCTACTTGGGAACAACTGAGTGAAGTGGTAGTGTTTCAGTTTCCAGACATCAATTTCTATCGTCAAGGATTTGGTGAAGGGAAGGGCAGTGTTGCGAGACAGTATACGAGTTCAACTTGCAGACAAGTCAGACCATACAATAAAACAAGTGTTATAGCTAGCTATATAGGCAGTTATTTAGAAGACTGGTAATTCTATTGCAACTGTCAGGTTAGTTCATTAAGGTAGGGAGGGATTCGAGTTTTCTAGAAGAAGTCAATCTCACGTTGTATAAGCTTTTTCTGTTTGTAAAGCATTCATTCAAGAAATAATATCATATTTGTTAGCTTTTTCAAAGCTAAATTTATCATATTTCTCCCTTTGTTATAACTCTTAACAGAGTACTCGCTTATGACATTTGTTATTCGAGTCCTGAGTCCTGGAATGCAGAAATCCTATAGTATCCTGTCTCAATTTTTCGGTTCTAAGCAGAAGATTATGTTCTACCAGGTAAAGCAGAGTAGGGCGGTTTCTTTTTATCAAGTTATCAGTATACCTTTATCACATAACTCAATGCAACATGCATTAGCTAGTGCTTATTCCTATTATTAGAGTACATCCTGCATAAGATAAGATCACATACCTTGGAAGCACAACAAGATCAAGATATCCTTGTATATTCATCATGAGTGCAATTAAGGATTCCGCAAACAATAACTAGAGCAAGCTCGCAATGAGCAGTGTGGTTACATGACTGCTTCTGGGATGCCAACCTCCAGCTACAGTTGCCTATAAAGTATTCTACAATGCTTGTATACAATGATTACTATTTCATGCACAAGGAATTTGCTTAGAGAAGAATTTTTATGCCTTGCAACAAAGTAGGTAAGTCTGCTCTTCTACTAATTGAGAGCTTGCCGCTTCAACAATCTGACACAGAATGTAGAGGCTTTCTCAGAATTTCATGTTCATTAAAACTAGAGGCACAAATGAGTAACTCTAACGGTATTACCTCAAATCCCATCTTTTCATACAGTTTCTGTGCAGGTGTGTTGTTTCTATGCACATGCACATATGCATGTTCAATACCTGTGACATAAAGATTTGATAGAAGATAAATTTTTAACCAAATTCACATTATACTTCACTAGTTCAGAAAAATATAAAGGAAGTGACAAATTATCTACCATTGGATTTGACCGACTCGATAGCAAAATGCAGCATGTTGGTTGCAATTCCCTGGCGTCGTGCTGATTTAGCAACACACAAGTTGGCAACATAACCATATCTATTTGGGCCTATACCGTGGATGCTGCAGAAGAGAGGAGCCTTCACCCTTTCCTGTGCAGGAAATTAACTCCATTGCTAAGGTAATGAAACTATTTGATCAGGTTGATGGACTAATAGATTGGCACTTCAAATTTAAAAAGAATGCATCATACCCCTGGAAAGGTCTCTTCATGCAGTAAGCACCTGACACTCAAATCAAGAGTTCCAACAACACCTTTCAGTACAGTACGTTTTACATGTTTGTCTTCCTTCCTAACCTGATAATTTGATATGTAAGTGATTGGTCTAAGCTTCAATAAAGCACATGTATATAGAGGGAGAAAAAAAAGGCAGCAATCCTTTTATCATTGTAAAGACTGAAGATAAATTGAGAGCACTTTCAATTAAATCAACTCCAGCCTAGATATCGGGCTTCAATTTGTTCAACTTTTTTTTTTCATGTTCTCTTATTTTTTACTAAAGAGAACTGATATAAGATCTTGTAAAACATCATACCATAATAATGCATCTACATTTTTGTCCATGAAGGCTTGTCCGTCGCCTTTTTATGGCATGGAATTCCTGCATAATATGATAAGCAGTAAGAATTTTATGCCACAGAAGACATTAAAAAGCAACCGAAAAGGAAAAATATGCACTCCTACCTGCTCTGCAAATTTCCTTTTGTGGTTATCAACATATCTGTGTTAATCAGGGATAGCTTCTGTTAGTAATGTCCATCCCTTCCATTGATATATACATTAATATCGACCTCAAATGAGGTTCTGAGCAGAACCTCACCAGGGTATCTCCTCAAGAGACCTCATTAATTTGGGGTGGAGGGGCTAAATCGTTTTAAAGAAATGCAAACAAGGGGCATCAAATGGAAGGACATATAACTACACTCCATTTCAACTAAAATCCAGGATAACATATTGAAGAACTCAGTTAAAACCTTTGCCCTGCATCATGTTCTTTGCTTTCTCAATCCATCAGCTTAGTTTTAATCAGTCAAAAGTATATTTTTCAACAGTAAGAAAGCAATTCAAGTTGCCTAATCTGGTTTTATCATTTCTTATTATGTTAGCACTTAAAAAGGAAACACACTGCACATCAGTAAATTCCAGTTTGTTTGAGATGACATGCTCACCGGTCATTTATACCCTCCCAGTGACTTTCTGCTCGCAGCCACGCTGCTGTCTGCCACAGAATAAGAGAACAACAATCACCACAACAAACACAAGATATTTATGAACACAAATAAGATGAGATATAAAGGAAAGGACAAGGAATGAGACAACCACAAGCAGATTTTTAGTAAAAAAAATTATAATTTTTTAGTCTTGCTGGATGGGCCAGAGACATGAGGAGGCAAAGGAACAAAATAATTGACTATCATAAAACATGCAAATAAAATACTCCCCATTTTTATTTTATCAAAAATTTTCATTTTACCACCAGTGGAATAAATAAAATAGAGTGAGCCAAATGAATAAAGATGAAAAAGGAAAGGAATAATCCATGTAGAATTTGAACGAGGGTGTAGATAGGAAGGAAAATATAATCAATAACATACCCAATATTCCTCATCTATCACAGCTTCTCTTGCCACAAATTGCCCAAATTCAACCTTTCTCTCATGCATCAACTCCTTCTCTGGCACTTGAAGTCGGTCAAATCGCAGATCAGCATCAGCTAACCTCTGTGTATCTGATGAGTAAATAGATGTTGCCGGAACCTGTATTGATAACTCTTCCTTCTTTCTTGTTTCAAAAGACCCAGAATAATTATTCATAGCCCTGCTGGCTCCCAAAAAAAAAAAACCATGTGGTGTTTTTTCTTTTTCAATTATCAGGATTCTTTATTTACAAAAACAAAAGAAAACACGGGCATGAGCAAGAACTTACATTGTCCAAGACGAAGGAGTTCTACTGAATTTGTGAAAATTTCTGAATCCATAATGGGAAAAGCTCAAGAATTCAGGTTTGTGAAGGGAAATAGTCAACATGAGAGCTTGGTTAAATTTCAGTACTGGTTTTATTCATGTTACAGAGAATTAGAGAAAGGATTGGAAAATAAAAGAGAGAGAATCTGAAGAAGAAGAAGAAGAAGAAGAAGAGGGTTTTGAAGGTTTGTTTCTATACAGACAGGCCCTCCATTTCTAAAGACTGGTAAATTTGTGGTGGGACATACGCGTGTCATATGGATAAGACAAACTGCCCTTTCTTTATTTATTTAATTTTGAAATTATATAAATATTTTGTATATAATTATTAAAAAATATTAATTTAACAAGACATAATTAAAATTCAAGATAAATTAACTTTAAATTATACAATATAAACACAAAATCAAATAAACATAATCTCAAAATTAGAAACACAATCACAAGTTAATCAAAATAAAAAGGATTTTAAGGCCAGAACGGCACACCCGAAACGGTACCGAGATATTCCGACCAAAATTTTGCCAATATTTCTGAATAGACCGGAATTAAAACCGAAAAAAAATATCATTTTATCTTTATTTTTTTTAATGATCCAGAACGAAACACATTTGAATTTCAGACTTCAAATTAGATATTATCATTATCATTATCATTATCATTATTATTATATATTTTGTTTGAATGATCCTTCGAAGTCAATATAGGAATGCTCTACTTATCAATCCATGCTGACAAGATGCTTCCTAGACTGTGCCACGTGCATCCAACTCTATACGCTCTTAGGATTGATTTTCATTAAAGTATTTTTTAGTGTAAAATATAATATTAAAAAATAAAAATAATATTTGAAAAATAATATATCCAAACAATAATTAGCTGCTAAAAGTTCAATTTCATTTTAAAAGCATGTTCTTTGGATTCGATTTTTGTTTGGACTTTATTATAAAATCAGATTAATTCAATATTCTTCAAAGTAATTACTTTTTAGTTTTCTAGGATGAGAGTAATTATTTGAGGAGCAAAAATTTATTTATTTATTCTTCAAGAATAAATATTAGTGTATTACTGTATATTTAAATATTTAGGAATTGTGATTTATTTATTTTATTTATTTGTAGTTAGTTTTCAACGAGCTTCTATTAATCTCTTGCTATTTACACGTCACAAATCTCACCATTTTTTTTTTGTTTCTCATAATAAATCATGTTAAAAAAAGTCATAAATGATAGATCGATGTAAGACTAAAATCCATCTATCCAATTTTATAATATAATATATATATATATATATATATATATATATATATATATATATATTATATTATTTAAAAAAAAAAGAAGAAGGAAAAAGACGACGACGCAGGCCATGATTGGGGGAGGCACACAGAGAACGGTAAACCAGCAGCGGGTCTTGTTTTGGATTTCGTAGTCAGAGAGGAGCAAGTGGCTCTTCCTCCCTCGTTTTCTCCTTTTGTAAGTAACTGTTTAGAAGGGTAATCGAGGGTATATTTTTTTAATTTAAAAATATATTAAAATAATATTTTTTATTTTTTAAAATTATTTTTAATATAGGACATTAAATTGATTTTAAAATATCAAAAAAATTAATTTAAAACAATAAATAAGAATAAAAAATCGATCACATGATGCTCTCCCATTTTAATTGTACTTCAATAAATAATTAGAATAAACCTCCAATATTCCTTTTTTTAACAATTAATTATTTTCTTATACTCCTTCTACGATTCGACTAGGAAGGATAAATCACTTCTCATATCTTAGAACAATTAGGTCTTAAATTGGTGCGATCTTTTTTTATTAATTAATTGTGAATTATATTTGTCTAAATATATACGTAACAATAAAAACTAAACATACTAAAAACTAAAAATAACTATATTAATTTAAATTAACAAAAAGAATTAATAAAAATAACTTTTTTTAGTGAAACAAATACTACAATACCATCTATACAATAAAAAATGAATTTAGGATCTAATACGATTACAATGATAGCTTAAGAACATTAACAAATTCAAGTGATTTTTTATTATTTTAAAAGAGGAGAAGACAATTTAGGATAGAACGGATAGGATGGAATAGGAGACACAAAGAGAGTTTGTGTTCCATGGTAATGTACAAGACAAAATAAATATTTTTAAGAATTTTTTGCACAAATTGATTTGTTTTATGATTGAACAACTTAATTGCCCTGTAATCAAAACTATATTTTTTAAATATAAAAAAAATATTAAGAATGCGATCGTTTTTCCATAATGCTATAAATCTAGATAAATGTTTTTGTAAAAGTGCAAGTTTCTAATAAAATATATAAATTTCAAATTGATATGAAATTAATTTATGTTAATATGTTTAAACGAAAATTGAATGATATTTTTTTAAAAATAATAATGTTAAGTAATATAATTTTTTAAAAAATAAGACAAAAAAAATAAAAAAGAAAATGTTGAGCTACAATATTTTTCCAAACCATTGATCTGGGATATTAGATCTGAAATATTATACATAGAGAAATTGCAAAACTCAATCTTTAATGAATAAAACCTCGGATGATGAATTATTTCAATTATTATTATAATTGTTAAATTATCACAATCATTATAGCCACCGTTATTATCATTACTTGTACATACTTAAAATTCTATTTTTTATTGGCATTACTATCGTTACCACCATCATTACTGTTATTATTATCGTTATCATTATCACAATAACTATTACCTGTTAAATCATTATTACAATTATTACCATCATAGATAATATCATCATTTTTATTATTATTAGTGCAATTATTTAATTATTAGTAGTAGTAATATCACCGTCACCAACACTATTATCATCACAATTATAACCACTATTGTGATTATTAACATCACTAGTGATATTAATATCATTATCATTATCATTATTATTGGTATCATTATTATAAGTGTTTTTGTTGTTATTAATATTCTTAATACTATTTTATGAGTTGTTGTTATTATTATAATCACAACCATAATTATTAATATCATAAACACTACAACCATTCAATAAATTATTATTGTTATCATTAGTAACGTTATTATTATTATCATCATTATTATAACAGCTAAAATTATTATTATTATTATTATTATTATTATTATTATTGTCTAAACAATAAAAAATTATTAATTATGAGAATATCATTATCAATCTCACAAGATCTTATAAAATTATTTATTATTTAAAAAAAAAAACATTATTTAACCGAAACAAAATAGACAAAAAGCGAAACCAAAATATTATGATTAAAATTTGAACAAAATTTCTAGAACAAAGTCAAAATTTAAATGAGATAAAACTATACCATTTTATCTTTTATCTTTTGTAAATGATACAAAACATTTGGATCGAAATAAAATTAACAAAATTGTTTTGAACGCCTTCCCATGCCTGCAGACAAACAGATTTTGATTCATTCCTTGTTTGGTGGTTTTCAACTTTTCATTGACTGAAGAGAGAGGACAGTTTGCATGAAAAAAAAAATGATAAGAAAATTGTCATTTCAGTAATAGCTGTAAACTCTATAGGAACATAGACCTGCGCTTGCTGACTGAAAGGAAGCAACAGGGCAGGAGCTTCAGCATTCAATGGTCGTCATGTTGACTCATCCAGAAAACCAACTACTTCTGAACCTCTGGCATATCCATCTATGACCTCCATGAAAAACTTGTCGGCATTGTGAAGATAATCATTATTATTATTGTTAATTAATTATAAATATAAATTCTAAATATGAGTGGGAAAACACTGTAGCAACTCACAAAACTTGACAGCTACAGTCCTGACCCACATGATGTAGCTTTTTAGTTGGTTGCAAGTAGTCTCCGGTTTAATCATCATCTGGTTGTCAATCATACAAACGACCTTTCTACATTCGTCTCTCCCTTGCACCACAAATTCATTAGTGCATCTCATCGGCACAACATTTCTGGCTTCACCTTCTTTCTTACCAGGAAATCTTGCAGCTGTTATTCAAAATCTGGAAAAACCACACCATTTTGATTGCAGATACATGTAAGAAAAGGTGGCAAGACCCTCAACTTGTTCATAATAAAAATAAAAATAAAAAAAACCCTCATCGATGCAAACCCCGGCTGCATCTGTACTACATCCATTCGTAGTTCAACAAGAAAAAAGGGGCAACAACTGCTAGTCTTGTTAAATTTCCAGGAATATTGCAATATTTGCTTTGCTATTTCCCTCCTGCTTCCTAATTAGCAGCCAAATGTTCCCAACATTGGACCACCATATAGACTACGATAGCAAATCTTTCAATGGTCAGTGTCTTTCAAATCCCATGCATGCTGAGCATCCTTTTCCTGCCACCTTCTGTTCAATATGAAGTTCTGCGCGGAAAAAGGGAAACATTGAAAAATTAATTTAAGAATCAACCATGGAAGTTTTCCTTCTCTTTCTTTTTTACCACTAGGAGACTACTAGGTATACGGTATGTAAATCATCCAACATATTTTTAGCACTAGACTCTGATTAGAACCGGTAGTTAAAATTTCATCTATTATATCGCCCAAGTCTCCATTACGTCGTCCTATCACCCATATCTGTTCAACTGTAAGTGTAACTTCTATACTGAAAATGGCCCAGTTGTCCTCCTCAGTTTTCTCGAGGACAAAGTCTTTTATTGTTTATTTCAATCGGTTTATTTGAGAGCAATAAAATCTGTCATTGTTCAATAAAAAAGGCTCACATCTTGAACAAGATAGCTTTTTCAAGCGGCTAAAAATAGGGCACTGAGCAAATCGCAAAAACGCTTTAAACAGTTCCCTGCCTATACGTTAAACAGACAACAAGATACAGAAACAACAAGATGAGATTTTGGCATTTCATCTACAAATTAAAGGGATAGACAATAACAATTATTATTATATAACTATAAAGGACAGGATCCTAATCCATCCTCTTGTCCTCTTGAACTGGGTTCTACTACCCATCTAGATGCTGCCTTTCTCTTTGCCTTCTCGCAACCGCCATTTCCACAGTTGCTAACAAAACCCCTCTTTAAGGACAACTCTCTAAGACATAAACCCAAATTTCTAGGAAATGATACCCAAAATTGATACTATAATTGCAGAATCCTCTATATCCAACATATCATTTAAGATGCATATCCATACTACAAATGTGTAGTGCTTGGAGAAACATCCACAACCCATTTCCTCTACCATTATGCTTTCTTTAACCACATGGAAAAATTAACGCATTCATCCCATTTTACTATTTTCCCCTGAAATCCATTTTGATTAAGAACTTTGACAGCTTCAATGGAGCATAAGAGCACACTTGTGTCACTGGGGGGCTATATTATTCTTGTTATTTTGTTTCTTTACTAATTTTGTCCTCAAACACCACACATTCCTAATTTCTTTCCTCATTCTTTCTCTCACCAGTAATAGCTATTTAACACTTTTCTCTCCTGCAACAAACAATATACCATAACTTACTCCAGAATCTTCACACAAGTAATGAGATGTACAGACTTCACCTAAACCAGTCTTGAAAGGATTAAATGTAAGCAATGCAGAATAATATGTCTGCTCAAATAGTAAACATGTTCATATCATTAGCTAGCAAACAACAGCCCCAAAGGGATGCTCATTAATTTTGAGAAAAGATGAAAAACTGCTCATCTCATAAAAGCTACTAGCAGCAAATAATAACTTCAAAGAACATGTAGAATGTTCTTTGATGCTTGAGAAAAAAACCAAGGGATTCCATGTTCTACAGAAATTCAGTAAGAAATCAAATGATTAATGTAAATGACAAGGATAGGCAGCTCCACCTTTTCGACTACTACCAATCATGATGGATGGGTTAGAATAGCCTCAACTCTATCCAATGATGCTTGCAGTCGTCCAGAGTTCATGTTGAACAATGGCTCACCAGTACCCAAAGCCCTGAAAGATATAAGGTTTCATTTATGAACCATAACATGTGAATAAATAAACCCACGCCAAAAAATTAAATAAGTTAGCATGTAACCCTGACATGAGAACCAGTTATTCAAATTTAGTTTCTTACGCAACAATAGCACTTTAATAATAAACTAATCCTTCATGAACTAAAGCATGGAAGATCAAGGAACTTGCCCAGTAATTTCTGGAAGAACATAATCTGCCCTCCACCCAAATCGCAAATCCATGCCAGGGAACAGCCCAAGTGACGTCTTATTCTGAATCCTAGATATGCCATCTCCACCTAAACAAGTTGTAAGCTTCCAATTCCAACCAGTAGCATGCGACTGAAAATTGTGGCCTATGCCAACCTATATTTCCAAGAGTTACAGGTCCGATCACCACAAAAATACATACACATGAGTTTAACAACCATTAAACTATCCAAACCACAAACTACTCTCTTTTTAAAACTACCCAACCAGCCATTACATGCTAAAATCCAAAAGATGTGGAAGTGGGTCAAATCAAACCTGGAGACTTAGAAACTTGGTAACAGGAATCTTCTTTGAAAGAACACGTACATCCTGATGTATTGGTTCATACATGAATTTCCACCTCCGTTCCAGGGATAAGGGTTTCAGAACAATCTTCCCATGGAATTCATTGATTGGGAGCATTATAGAACTGGATCAAAAAGTGGGCTCCAAAAATCACAACCAGACAGACAACAGATCAAGTAATGCACATATAGTACAGCATAACAAATACAGACATGCATTCATCAAAAAGTAAAAAGGAATTCCATTCAATCACAACAGAAATGAGAAAGGGATATCCATATTGTTTAAGTGTTTATTTGACAAATTACCCAAAATCCATCACTCTATCAGGGGTGATGAATAATTTATTTATTACCTTTTTGCTACCCGTTACCCTATCAAGTTTTCCATATAATACAAACTCACAATTGCCTAAGGTTCCACGTTTTTAAGTTCAAAACTTTCGTGATCACATCTTAGTGCTTTGATTAAATTAGCTGTCTATTTTTAATAACAGAAAAAGGTTTTCCAGACATTGAATCCATTACTCTCTGCATAGCAATGTTAATCCATTTGAAGGATCCACGTCAAAGAGTTCAAGTCGAAATAAGATATTCATCAAGCAAGGAAACCTGGCAAAATTTACCAAAATAACCAAAAGCCAGAGCTGTTTACCAGACAGAAAATTGTCAGAACAGTATATTACCATGATAAAAAAAAGAAAGAGACAAAGCATTAGAATACAACCAGATTGCCATTACAAATCAATCTTCGTACTTACAAGTATCCTACATCGCAAAGGAATAACCAACACCAGAAAAACACATTTTCTTTCACAATGTTGATTTCCAGCAAAGGGTTATGCGAAAAAGAAAAAACAAACTAGCAACAACATGTTTCCTTGACCAAAATCCCATCTTGCTTCCACTCTTACACTTTCACTCTCATTGATCATTTACCACATAAATTAAGAACATAGCATAGAAAAACCAAGTAATATCCCAAATAATCCACTTTTCAAACATATACTGCCTCTTGGCTAGCAAAAAAAAAGGCAGAAAATCCAAATAATACCTCAAAATTAAAACCAACTCGAATCCCCTCAATTTCCTTTCTGAACTTGAGAAACAACTCCGAAGGTATCAAATTGATATTGTAAAGCTCTTCCCATGAAGTGGGCTCCTCTCCATTTGAACCAGCATCCATTTTTCTACTGCAAAATAAGCCCACCAGTCCTGCGCAGAAATTCTCTTTTGAGTCTCAAACTTTACTAAATAAAGCTTTTTTTTTGCTTTGAAATGAATGAAAAGTTTCTTACCTGATTTTCTATTATTAAAAAAAAAGCTATAAAGAAGAAGACTATAATAGAAGAAACCCCATCTCCTGCTAAAATATATATTTTTAATTTAATCAATGTTATTTTTATTGAATTATCTATTTTCATGATATAAATGGCAGGTTAATAAGTTAACTGCTAAGGTTCAGTAGATTATTCTATTTTATCAAATATATGGTAAAAAAACAATATTTACCATATTTTTAAATATTTTTTTTATAAATTTTAAGGAAAAGCAACCCAAATTTTTTGTTATTATTATTACTAGTTAAATTTTTAAAAAATTAAAAAAAAAACGTTTTATCGTACCTCTCCTTGGAAAACATTATTTATTAGATTTTTTTTAATTTTCATTATTTAATATTAATTTTTTTTTATCAAGTTATCCTATTTTTATTATATAGATAACGGGTTCAAAAAGCTAACATGATTGATTTTTTTAATTAACTTTCCCCCCCAAAATCTCATTCTTTTAATATCGTATTGATTGAGAACTAGATATCATGATTTATTATATTGTTTATTTTTATTAGATTATTTTGATCTTATGATCCAAGAATAATACTTACTAGGTTAACTCAATTAGATTATCCTATTGTCATATATAGATTATAAGTTACTCTGACTCAATTTTTTTTAATTATTTTTTCTTAATTTTATTCAATAACATCGTATTGATTCGGAATCAAGCTTCATGATTTGTTTTTCTTTGTATCAGGTTATTTTTGTCTCATAACTCTAGAATAATCCTTTAAGAGCTAGTCACGAGTTGACTCGTGTTGTTTTTTTATATTTTTTTTAATTATATCATTCAATATTAGATCCATTAAGAATTAAGTTTTATAATCCGTTTTGATTTATTTTCTATAGGGATATTTTAGTCTTATGACCAAGGTTGCATGTTTTGGCATTTTAACTCTAGTTAAATCAAATTTTTATTTCAATTTTCATTCTAAGAGATTATCTCACTCTTATAACCTAGGCCACAAGTCCTTCAATATTGAATTTTATTGTTATTTGGTTGTCCCTATATCATGACCAAGATTTTGGGTTTGGTGAATTAACCCTGATTGACTTAATTTTTTTTTCATTTTTTATTGTTTTTTTTTCAATTTCATCATTTAAAATTGTGTTAGATTGATAATTAAATTTCATGATTTATTTTGGTTTACTTTTTATTAGGTTATACCAACCTCATAATTGAAGAATAATGTTATATGAGTTAACCTCAAGTTGACTTAGCTTCTTCTTTTTTTCTTTTTTTAATTAAAATTTTTACAATTTTCATTATTCAACATTAAATCTATCTAACATAGTCAATTGGAATCGAGGCTTATAATTTATTTGAATTTTTTTCTATATGAGCTCTCTTAATCTCATAACTAAAGATGCAAATTTAACAAATTAACATGTGTTAAATTAAATTGTTTTTTTTTCTTCTATAAGGTTATTTATGACCCTATGACTAGGGTCATGTGTTCAACATAATGACTATTTTATTTATTTATTTATTTTATTTTAGGGGAGTTAATTGAATCATTTAGATGATTGACTAGGAAAAAAAAGTATAAGCATCAATAAGAGAGCAAAAAAAAAAAAGAGTTTTATGAACCCAACAACATGATGTGCAAAACATGTAAGAGTATAGATCTAGGAAATAAGATTGATTTAAAGCAAACACCGAGTAAACAAACTTACCAACCAATACATAGAAATGTTAAGAAGTGTACAAAACCTATTGGTTAATATATCAATATATGATTACATGTTAGTGGACAAATGCTAAACAAAGCAAATTTTTAGCCTGTATAAGGCATCCATCTCATTAATTTGTCTAAAGACAATGTTAGGTTATTGGGAAGAAGTAGGGTAATGGGTTTGAAAGTGGGCTAATGTTCAAGGAAATTGGTGGGGAAAATGTTTGAGGGTCAATAGGAGTTGGTCCTTTAGTAGACATGGTCACAAAATAGTTTGAGGTTCTTACTTGAGGCTGACCATTCATAGTGATAAAAGGTTTGTTTTGTGTTATCATACATGGATTTTATATTTACTGAAAGCATATTTATAATCCCTAAATCATAGCTAATTGTTTTTGTTGGTTTAGTTTAACATTTCAGTCATTTGAGGTGGAACAACATAGGGATTAATGAATTTCTTATTATGCATGAAGTGATTGAAACTTTGAATTTTTGTTTTTCATTAGGCTTGCTATATAGAAGGAAGCTTGCAACGTCTTTCCTTGTCTATAACAATGGAATTAACTTGAAACCTAAAGGGAAAAAACGAAAGTTTTTTAAAGCCAAAAAATAAAAACATTAATACACAATCCATACATGGTCAAATTCGAACTTCAACATAAAGTTTTATATTGTCCAATTATACGCTACTGAGCATATCTCCATATATAATAGTTGGATTAGAGTTAATTTGGGTTGTATGTTGGGTCTTATTTGGTTCATTTTAATAGTTATGAGTTTTGACCCACATGAGGTCCAAAATTGAATTGAGTCAATTAAAATGTTGAGATCAAATAAGATTTTCTAGTATATATAGAACTTTTTAGGGATGACAAATTTGATATTAACATATCTAGGATATTAATTTTTTTTCTTAAAAGTTTTTGGATTATTATTTATATTTTGGTCAATTTTGTAAGTGGATTCAAATCAACTTACATATGAGGATCCAATAAGGTTATTTGAAACATTAAATAAATTAATTGTAAGTTAAAAACCTAGCAACCATGAATTGATAAAATAAACTTTTGTTTTGCGTGATGCAACATGTTTTCTTTGATGGGACAAAACCAATCTGACTTATCAAGGTATAAGTAACATTGTGATGTCATTCAATTCAATTCCAATAGTGTTGGTATTTTGGGATAGGTTTTCATTGTGTCACACTTCTCAAACTTGATTTTCAACTATTTTGGGTAAGTATCATCTTTGTTTGGGATTACTTGACCACGTGATCAAAAGTTTTTCGCATCATATTATCTAAACTAAAAATGCATTTAAAAACTATAAATGATATGTTATATTTCTAACCATGGCACATTGCATAATTTAGTGTTTATGCTCAATGCATCAGAAGCCATGTTCCTTGGATGTGAAAGTTTAAGCTCTTATTTGGTATTCCTTATTGGCCAACCTAGTGCTAACATATTTTTTTCTCTTGAAATATTGTTGTATGATGACAATCTTGCCTCCTTTATTGATTTTATACTTTGAGTTCAAAAAGTGGTAAATGATTGTCATTGGTTATAAAATTTGTTGGCCTTTGAAATTATCATTATTAAGAAAAGAACTTTATGATTAGGAATATGATTAATCACATTATTTATTAATTAAAACTATTGAGTACAAACCATATAGATAAGAGTGTACTTGCTAGTATAATTGATTCATTAGTGTAGGCTAGTGATTCTCCTATTTAGGCTTATGTACAAATCAAAACAACAACACCAATGATGATTTTTTATGTGGTAGGTGGGTTTTTTTAAAGAGATAAAAACTAGCCTACCTACAACCCAATAATATAAGAAGGAAAAATGAGAGGTAAATGAACTAATATCCCTAAACAAATAGTTAACACCCGAGACATTATCCAATATAATTGAGCAATTAACAACCCTTTCTATGTCGTGGTATGTTATGGAAGGATAAATGATATAACTAATTGCATGAATGTATGATCATGTTGTTTGCCATCTTATGTGAGATAATATCCATAAAACATCACAACTTATCTTAATCAGGTGAAGAGAAACTAAAAAGAAATAATGATTACCCTTATAAGAAACCAATAAAAAAAAGAGAAACTAAAGCAAGAGATCCAATCACGAATTAATCCTCTTAATGAGCTGAACCAAATCATGGCTAGAATTTGAAGAACTAACAAAAAGCTAACTAAATTCCCTTAAACCTAGCACATAATAATTTCTCAGCCAACCAAACACCAAAACAACCCATAACAGATAAAATCAATAAACACGAAGTCCCATTGCAGCAAAAACAAAGCCACACATAAACTAATAAGACAAAAGGGCACCAAAACCAACCTTGCATGCCTAAAAGAAGCCTTGAACCATAAAAGAGCACAAAAACCAACCTTGCAGAAATTATCTTCCTATGTTTTTTTGGCCCAAGAACGCCTGTAAAAAATAAAATAATAAAAAAAATAAGACAACCTTTGATAAATACCACTTAGTCCACCAAGTCATTAAAAGTGAAATTACCACCACACTACCATAATCAAAATGACTTTATATCCATAATACATCCATCAGTAAAAAGGCAACATGTTTTATTGTTTCTATTAATGTCAATAAAATAGAAATTAGTAACTTTGCCCACATTTTGTTGTGAATCAGACTATTCTTTTTAAATTTTTTTAAATGTTAAGATTATGAAGATTTTATATTAGTACCATTAAATATAATAAAGTGATTTGATCTTGATATCTGTCAACTCAGTTTCTTGTCTAACTCAAGTTTTAAATTAATCCGTGTTAAAGTTGAGCCAAAGTGAATTACTCAATTTAATAGGTCCAATTACAACTTTGAATGACCGATAAAAATATTACATAACTTTTAAAAAAGCTTTAAGATGATATTTGTTTTAATAATGAGGCTTTGCCAAATTGAATCTACCTTGGTCACCTTGCAACTTGGGTTATGAACTTCAATGAATTTAATAACTTTGTTGTTTTTGTAAATTATTTTTTATTTTAAAATTAGATGCTTGCAAAATCGAGCATCAACCATAAAAAAACATTTATTTTGAGATTGTGATAATTTTATAGAAAGTAGAAAAAAATAAACCACAAATCTCATTTCTAACCATTTCAATACTGAAAAGTAATGAAATAAAAAAAATTAAAGGACCAAAACTAAAAAAACAATATATAAGGTTTCAAGAGTAAACCTTCTAAACCCATGATTTGGGTAACCCGGGTCAACATGTCAAACATACAAACTAAGTAATGGACTTCATCGAGATTAATAATAAAAGGTCCCCAAGGAATGTGGCATGATAACAAAAAGCTTGCCAAATAAAACAAAGTGCGCTTTCCGGGGGATGAAGTTTCCTCACATAAGAATAAAAAAAATAAAAGTAGTTGATCGCAAAATTGAGCGTCAAACCAATGCTAAAGACTTTTTTCTTAAGACTATGATAACTTCATAAAAAGCAAAATCAAAACAAATCAAGAAACTCATTTCTTAATTAGCCAAATATGAAAGGATGAGATTAAAAAAAAATTAAAAAGAAAAGAAAAGTTAAACTTGCCAAACCTGTTAACACGCCCATTGGTATATATCTAAAAGAGAATAGGTTGGTCGTCCGATGGTTCTCCGGCGATGCACTGTAGCACCAGACTCATTGTTACTATTCATTGGACATTTCACCCGGTGCTTCGCGGGTGTATGTCCACCTTTTTTTTCCAGCTCATTACAGTGTATTATCGAAAAAAACCCTCGAAAAAGACAAAACGCCGCCATTTTCAGGGGCTGAAGGGTCATTGACCATTTTTCCTCCAGCGTTGCACTGTAGCACCAGACTCATTGTCACTATTCATTAGACATTTCACCCGGTGCATCGCGGGTGTATGTCCACCTTTTTTTTCTACCATTTGAACAATGTATTAACGAAAAAACCCCTAAAAAAAGACAAAAAACGCCGCCATTTTCAGGAGCTTAATGGTCATTGACCGTTTTCGGCCCGGTCCTGCCCGGTTCGTCCGGCCGGTTTTTTATTTTTTTAATATTTTTATTGAACACTGAATTAACCATTTTGTCCCTCAAAAAAGACAAAAAACACGCTTGGGGGTGAGGGGCTTTCCGGTAATTAGCCAATTTTTTTATTTTTATTTTTCGCTGACAGCTGGTGGCGCATCTAGGGACGCGCCGTTCGTTTCAACGCTCACACGTTATTCGGACGGCGCATGCGGCGTCATACGACGTCGGAAAATTCCTAACCGGAGTCTAGAATGATTTTCAGGCATGTTATCTTCCACTTGGGGTGGCGCGTGTATCACTATGAAGTCTCGAGACGTGTCAATGGTCGTTTGAATTCCCCCCCCCCCCAATTTCTCTCTCCTGCCTGTGCCTGATGACGTCAGCGAAGCTGTTTTTTTTCAAAGTTCATTTCAGTCCCTGAACGTTGTAATTTGGTTTTCTTGCCCTTAATGCTATTATATAGGTTTTGATTTGATGCAATTTTGTCTTTCAATTGAAATTGATTATATATTGGACTTTCAATTCGGTCCTCATTCTTTTAATTTTTCGGATTGGGCTGGAATTTTTAATATTCTTTGTATCAAAGTTTTGATGGATTTCAATTTCATCCTTCCATGCAAATTTATTATAAATCCTTAATATTTTCGGTACCAAAGTTTGATTTCTTTCAATTTTATCCTTCTATGCAAGTTAATTATGGATTTTAGTTTCATTTCGGTCCCATTTCTTTTAATTTCAGGTTTTGTTTTCAATTATTTAATTTGAATGTTTGAATTTGCTTCAATTTTGTTCTTAAAATTACATGTATTGTTTAAAGCATGTCAAATTGATTATATATTTGTATGTTTATGTCAAATTAAAGTATGTGAAACTAATTATATGATTTAATATTTATTGAATATTATCGCCTAAGAATGTATATATAGAGAAAAAAATGATCTAGGATTTTTTGAAGAAAAAAATTAATATAAGTATTCTTAAATACATTTAATATAATAATACAAGGAATAAATCTTATAAAAAATAAAAAAAAATTGTCTTTGAATTTTAATTTTGTGCTCTGTTTTTTAAAGTTTATTTCTTAAAAAATATTTATAATATTTTGGTTTTTAATATTTCATGTCTAATATTACTGGGCAAAAAATACAACTAAAAAAAATGACAAATTTACCTAGATTATCTACAATTAAAAAATATACGAGTCACTTCCCGTTTCGATTACACTGTTCTTTTTAGACGACAGATAAGTAATTATAGCACGCAAAAAATTTAGGTTTATTTCTAAAAACAAATTACAATATTTTTATTTATAATGTGTCAGATATAATATTACAAGGGAAAAAAGGCAACTCATAATTTTTTTTTTGACAAATTTACCTAGATTATCTAAAATTAAAAAATCTACAACCCACTTCCCATTTTGATTACACTATAAAAGTATGTGAGACTAATTATATGTTTTGATATTTATTGAATATTATCGCCTAAAAATATATATAGAGAAAAAAAAATGACCTACGATTTCTTGCAAAAAAAATTTAATATCGGTATTCTTGAATACATTTAATATAATAATATGATTAATAAATCTTATAAAAATAAACTTTGGCTTTGAATTTAAATTTCTATTTTATACTCTTTTTTTTGTTCTTTTAATAAACTGTGACCTTTTTTTCATTTTTTTTTTATTTTTTAATAACCGTCGTGTCCAAGTCAGTTTTTTTTTAACCGAGTTTCTTTTTTTTGTGTTTTTTTTAACAAGTTTCTAATAAATCATTTCACCTTCTTAGCAAATTTTCTAACAAATTTTATCAAAAGTTTTTTAGCAATAACAACATTCAATCACTTTTTGGTTGAAAAAAACCATTTTTAACATATTTTATCAATTACAATTTTACTATTTTACTATTAAAATAAAAAAAATACAACATTTATAAAATCAATCAGTTTTTTACATAGATAAAAATGCCCAGTGCATCGCGCGGGCAAATTGGCTCGTGAACTTTCTAAAATATAATAACATGTCTTTTTCTTAACTTTTGTTTAACAATATGATAAAAACCAAAATCAAAAGATCATAGTTTTAATTATAAAAAAAGTACCCCACTAAACCCACTAAAAAACTCATGAACCGAAGCAACCAAAATTACCTTGCAAATCAAGTTATTGACACCATAAAGTTTAATAATCAATAGACCATACACGATTTGAAGATATTTTTCTAATACCAACATGATGTTATGATTTTTTTTTGATAATATGATAATTATATAAAAATTGAATTAAAATAAATTATAGACTCTAAATCTTTATAAATACATCTAAGAATTAAATAAAAAAAATCAACAACAAAAAAAATCAAAATAAAAAAATTATAAAAAAAATCGATGGTGCTTTAATTGCAGAAAAGAAAGAGTAAAGAATGTACCGTTTCATAGCTCCTCTGTTTCGGACTTTGCTAAACCCTCTGAAGCCCTACAGTCAAAAGCCGAAAACGCCAACCAAAGGCAACGACCTCCCAAGACAAGTAGCGGAGGAACCGCACCCAGTCACTCTCCAGTCGACTACTAGAGAACTACACTCAGAGAAACTCCTAAACATGACCAAAATACAAGCCTACGAGGACTTCGTGAAGGTTCACGGCATTCTTTTAGCAGCCTCAGGACTACCTCGTGCACTGCACCGCAAGCTGTTCGACAAACTTATTTCCGAGACTTTCGATGGCGGCGCCTACTTCCAAGTCCACCCATGTCAGGATGGCCGTCAGAGGAGCCTCCTCCTCACCTCTGCCGCCCCCATGCCCAAAGATTCCAATGTTTTTCTCATTGACCACGCCTGGACTTTTCGCCTCTCCGATGCTTATAAACAGGTACTGTCTACTGATTTTCTTATTGCATTCTTTTAGTCAAGTGAGTTCAATTTAATGCGAATGTTTTTCAGTTTTGAGGGGTTTCTTTGTTTATTGGATGCTTTGATTTGTTGGTGCTGTTAGAGAACGAACCAACCCAGGGAAAATAATATAGCAATTGTTTAAGCTTTTTTGAAATTGAGTCATTTGAAATGTGATGGTTTTGAGAAATTATAATCATCCCGTGGTATTGTTTTGTGGGTTTTGGGTACTAAAACCTTGTAATTGAAGGTTTTGCTAAGAGTTTTGGACACACAAGCTCATCTGGTATTTTTGCCTACTGATGTTTACTTCATATAAGTTTCTCTTTTGAAGGTTGCAGCTAAAAATTCTAGCTTTTATTTTATCTGGGCTGGAAAAATTTCTTGAATTTGTGCTAGGATATGGTTTCTGCTAGTTATCGTTGTTGAAAGTTGACAATCTTTGAGTTTCTGCAGCTTCAAGAAGTGCCAGGGTTGGCCCAGAGAATGGCTGCTATGATGTGTGTGGATGTTGATTTGAATTCTGATGCTGAAGAGATAGATGGGGATGGAGTTTCACGAGACAACTATTCAAAATTGAATGTCACGGACATTGTTGAGAATGAAATTGGTTATGCGAAAGAGAGAGGCCATGACACTGTTAAGTGGTTGGAGCTTGAGGAACTTGACATTGACGATGACATGCTTCTCTCTCTTGATTTGTCTAGTAAATTTCCGGTCTGTCACCATTACTGTCCTTGGTTATTTGTATTTTACTATGGGAAATCACAATTATTACAGAAATTGTTGAGAAACAATATCTCTGGTTTAAAGAAATACACTGGATATGATGATCTTATTTAGAGCAATACAGTATAATAATTGCCTAGGAGGTGGCAGTGTTTGTTATGGTTTTTTCTCTTTAATTTTGTTCTTAGAATCTTTGTTGTTCATGCAAAGCTCAATATCTACTCCTTGCTTCTGTTTTATTAGGATTTACTAGCACTTAGCCTATATGGAAACAAGCTCGAGAATGGTGAAATAGTTGTGCAGGAAGTTACCAAATTGAAAAACCTAAAAGCTCTCTGGCTGAATAACAATCCAGTTCTAGAAAACTGGTATGTATGCTGATATGTGGACAAGACAATCTTCAGTCTTTGAAGCTGCCCTTAGTCCTTTTCCATCGAGGGGTGACTGATATATTTTTATCTCAGTGATGGTTGTATGGCAGACACAATTTTGAAGGGATGTCCAGGACTTGAAATCTACAACTCATGTTTCACCAGTAATTTTGGTGAATGGGCCTTGGGATTTTGCGGAGGAGTATATAAGAAGGATAATCCTTGCCCTATCCATCAGGATGACCATCCATTGCAGAGTGTGACATCTCTCGACCTTTCAAACAGAAGTATTCATTCTCTCATTAACAAGGTCCAGAATTTTTGTTCTATTCTGAGTTGTTGCTTCATACTTCATTTGTTGGAGTTATAGCTAAACAATAGACTTAATCTTTCCATTTGCATTCTCTGTATTCTCCGTTCTGAAATTGTAAAACAATTTCACATGCCAAAATGTGGGCTTTTCTTCCTCTTTGCTGAAACATTTTAATTTTTACAAATCATTTGCGTTTGTACTTATGAATTGATAATCCAACAGAATTTCACTGCTGATGCAATTGTGTTTCACTTTCCTCTAGGCATTTTCTCCTGGAGAGATGCCTTCTCTTTCACATCTGAATATTCGAGGAAATCCACTGAAGCAGAATTCAGTTAGTGAACTGTTCAAAGTATTGAAGGGGTTCCCTTGTTTACAAACTTTAGAGGTATTCTTGTTACAGTAACTATGAAAAGTAAACAATGCTTGAAATTGGCAATGGATGGTATGGTTTAAGATGCTTGTTTCTTCTTTTGCAGGTGGATTTACCTGGACCCCTAGGAGAGAGCGCTATAGAAATTCTTGAATCTGTTCCAAATATTTGTCTGCTGAATGGTGTCAACGGATCAAAAATATTAGAAACTGGAAACCATGTAATCGATTCTGTACTTCAGCCATGTCTTCCTGAATGGACAGCTGAAGAACCTCTTCCTGATCGTGTTATTAATGCAATGTGGTTATATTTGATGACATATAGACTTGCAGATGAGGAAAAGATTGATGAAACCTCTGTGTGGTATGTGTTTTTGCATTTAGCAAGTGATGATTCAGTGCCTTTTTGGCTTACTTTGTTGACATGCTATCAGCTTTAGCTACTTAAATATCTTCATACTCTAAAAGTTTTGGCATGTGGCTTTTTTATGTTCAAAAGCTTAAGTTACAAAAGAGCTTTGTGTTCATCCTTTTGTCATGAGAGAAGGAATATAATTACACAAGCATAAAACTTGTAAATAGATGTTGAATCGTGGAAAATCTGAACTCAAGGTATGGGGACAGTTGTGTATTCTTCTTATTATTCAGAATGATGAAGAATGCTTAAGAAAGAGCAAAGAGGTCAATGAAGGTAGAGAATTTTGAGGCAACTGTAAATAGATATCACTTGGCATGTACTATAATTCATAAAAAAAAAATTATCTGATATTTTCATAGAATTGGAAAGTCGAAATATTTTAGAAATATCAAGAAGCTAGGCTGATGAACACTGTGCTTTATGGTTTTATGTGAATGGTGATGATGGTACACATAGCAGTCAATAAGAATAGTTATGTCTGGTACTAGCTGTCCTAAATTTGTCCAATATCCTTTCCTTTGACATTTATTCTGTGACAAATTGCTCCACTCTCTTTTAAATGCCAAAAAATTCTGCACAGTAATTCTTTTGGAGTTGAGAAGCACACATTTTTTAGCTCAAATCTTCTTAATTGAGTGTTCTTTTGCTCTCACTTAGGGAGCAAGCATGCACATGTCTGCTCTGTGATCTGGCGCAGTGAAGTGTTTTATTTTGGAATTTCTTGCAGTTATGTAATGGATGAACTAGGTTCAGCTTTAAGGCACAGTGATGAACCAAATTTCAGGGTGGCTCCTTTTCTCTTCATGCCAGAGGGAAATCTGGACTCTGCTGTGAGGTTGTCTTGCCACTTTTTTTTACCTTTCTTTCGCTGATTTTGTGTATTCGTTCGCTAATTTTACTTGACATTTGCGATTCTTTAGTAGCTTAACTGAAATTAAACAAAGTCTTTCATGATAAAAAATAATTAAAAGATAAAATGATGTGCCTTGTTCCAACTTGTTTTAATGCTGGTCATGGAAAAGGCATGTGGAAAGGTTCTGTGCATTATTCCATGATGCAATCCTATTGTTAACATGAAGAATTTTATTTCAGCTATTCCATATTATGGCCAATCCAGAATGTTCAAAATGGAGATGAATGCACTCGTGATTTCCTATTTGGTATTGGGGAGGACAAGCAACGTTCTGCCAGACTTACAGCATATTTCCATACACCACAGCATTATTTTATTCAGGTATTATCTCCTAGTTTTGTATTAACTGTTTTTTCGTTTTTGAATATAAACTCAAACTTGCTATTTGGATTGTTATTAATTGCACCATTTCCTTCAGGAGTATGAGAAATTCCATCAGATGTTGCAATCAAAAAGTTCAACTCCCTTGCCAGTGAAGTCATCTTCCAGCAAAACCTTACGTCGTACTGATGGACGTGTTTTGCGTGTGTACACCGACTTACCTCAAGTGGAAGAATTTTTGACACGTCCTGAATTTATAATCAGTATGTGATGATCCATTCTCTGAATTTTTTGTTTGTTTGAATCTCATTTGATTGGTAGCTTCTATCTAGTACTTGAATGATTTAGATGTGCTATACAATTAATTCTGAGATCTGTGAGAATATCGATGCTTGTGAAATATGGGTATTAGTGTGAAATATTGCATTTCAGTGGCTAGGTCTTTTATTCTCTCGATCCGTGATAGATATTCAATACTTCATAAGGTTGAATGGTGCAGTATGTCCTCCTTTCTCTGCAGGAATGCTAACTATGCCATTGTTGTATATGTTTATAGCAAACCAGAATTCAGTTTGGAAAAATAAGGGAAGTTGCAGATGCTAGGCAGACCATGAAACCTTTGTAGGATCTCATCATATGGATTGTAGGAGCAAAAGGATAGTTGTAACCAACCTAGTGTGTGTTTGGTATTGTTTTGCAGAGTACATTTCAATTAAAAATGCATCAAAATGATGTAGTTTTAGTATTTTTTTATTTTTGACATCAGCAATTAAAACCATCCAAAAACACTGAAAAAACATCAATTTGATGCATTTTCAGGATAAAAGCAATTTGAAAAGCAAATATGCTACTGTAAAATAAAAGCAATTTGTGTCGAGGTTTCTTTTTTATGAATATAGAATGTGTGCATGTTAATCAGGGAAGACCTTAGTGTGTTTGGAAACTTAAGAGTGTGTATGGATTCTAAAGATGCTAGGGAAAACAAGGGAAATTTAAGAGAGGAAAAGAGTGCAATTGAATTTCAGGGTTTAGTTCAAGGAAGGTTGCAGTCCTCCCTATTTGGGTGGAAAGTGTTTGTGAACCAAAAAGAAAATTTAGAAGTTTCTTTCCTCGTTCCTAATTTTAGGATCCAAACAAAGTAAACTTGCTTAATTTCCTTTACATTACTTGTATTTTTATTCCTTTCCCTCGAAACATATAGAAGTTTGGTATCTCTTTCTCATGCTCTGACAAGCTTCTCGTGTAATTTGTCTTGTTAAAAGCCACTGAGGTGAAGGATGCAGATATTATATGGACAAGTATGCAGGTGGATGATGATGTCAAAAGAGCTGCTGGAATTACAGATCGGCAATATATAAGCCAATTTCCTTTCGAAGCTTGTCTTGTTATGAAACATCACTTGGCAGAAACTATTCAGAAGGTAAAGACAACATGTCTAATGTATGTATTCAAGCATGCACACTCTTGGATGAACCTGCTTTGTCCCCAAAATATCATTCTTTTCCTCCAGATAGTTATTTAATTTAACTAATTATTCAGTATCTTTGCATGAGTATTGGAACATTCGACCAGGGTTTGCATTTGTTTTGCAAGAATAACTGACTTTTCTATTTATCTGACAGGCACATGGATCTCCTGATTGGTTGCATCCTACTTATAACTTAGAATCACATCTCTCTCCACTTATTGGTGACTATTATGTACGCAAAAGAGATGGATTGAACAACCTATGGATCTTAAAACCATGGAACATGGCCCGAACTATTGATACAACTGTAACAGATAATTTGTCAGCTATTATCCGCCTGATGGAAACTGGTCCAAAAATATGCCAGAAATATATCGAGCATCCTGCTCTGTTCCAAGGCAAGAAATTTGATATCCGTTATGTAGTACTGGTTCGCAGTGTGAAGCCTCTGGAACTGTTCCTTGCAGATGTTTTCTGGGTATGCTATTTTTCTTTGTTGATTTGCTAAGATGCTAAATGATATGGAACAAATTTTCAAATTCCTTCTATTAGGATGCCTATCTTGAAATAGTTATTTCATCTTTATTTTCAGGTTAGGTTGGCAAACAACCAATACACTCTTGACAAGCACAGCCTTTTTGAGTACGAGACCCACTTTACTGTTATGGTATGTTTTAACCATTTTTGATTGCAAAATCTGAAATATTTTGGTCATAAACATGCTTCAAGGGGTTGAAAATGGAATGTAGAAGAACAAAATAAAAGCATTTTGCCATACAGTATTGTTAAATGAGGGTTTTTTCCCTTCACATTGTCATAATTGGCTGGGGTTTTATCATACATTTCTTCTTGGAGTGATTTGTTTCCTTACTTTGATGTAATTGGGAATGGCTTGCAGAACTATCGTGGAAGAATGAATCACAAGAACACTCCAGAGTTTGTGAAGGAATTTGAACAGGAGCACCAAGGTTACAGCCTCCATCACTTATTGCTTTACTTCCTGAAGAGAATGGTTATTCACAACCAGAAACGAATCCATTGGATAATAGAATTCACTAAATGTAGATTCTTGTGTATGTTGCAGTTAAATGGTTGGATATCCATGAGAGAGTAAGAAATATGATTCGATCTGTTTTCGAGGCAGCTGCAACAGTACATCCAGAGATGCACAGTCCAATGTCGAGGGCAATGTATGGTGTGGATGTCATACTTGATAGCTCTTTCCAGCCAAAGTTATTGGAGGTTTGTAGTTGTCAATGTGTTTCTTTCTCTAATGCTCTCCTAGCATCATATGGTGAATGCATAGTTTGAAATCAAACCTTAAGCACGACAAGATAGGAGTCATATTTAGCTGTTTGCTCATTCTTCAATGTGATTGCTTCAAGGTAGTTTTCCCTGGGCTTTTGAAGATGAACTGTTCATTTTCTGCATGTAGGTCACTTACTGTCCAGACTGTACAAGAGCATGCAAGTACGATATGCAAGCAATAGTTGGAGGGGGAGAATTAGTGAAAGGTATTGATTTCTACAATTACGTGTTTGGCTGTCTCTTTCTTGATGAAACTACACACGTGTGCCCGTTGTAATTTAGCTTTAAGGATTTTCTTATGTATACAACTGTAGTCAAGAAAGACTTAACAGAGTTTTCTTTTTCTTTTTTTGTTCACTATAGTTTCATAGATGAGTGCATGCTTGTATGCTTAAAAATAATATTTTCAGCTTGGATTTAGTCACTTTTTTTGTTCTGTTTTGTGAGAATTAAAACCCAGCATCTCCAAATTGACAATCCTAATTAATCATCACAGTATATAAAGGTTTTCATTCCATAAGCGGATGCCAGTGCAAATGAGTAAATTAGTGGTTGTGAATTGTTAAAAGGACGATTGAGCTTGCTGTGTTTTGCTGGCTAGTTTTTAGATCATGCATAGATGACTATAAATTGGCTAGCATTTTGGGTTAGATGACTATAAAGTGTCACCCTTTTCTCCTGATAACTTCAAAGCATGGGCATCAGCTAAAGTAAGCTTCGTTTTTTTTTTTTCTCATTATTATTATTATTATTATTACGTTCTGGGATTCTGTTGATAAACATTATTACCAGAAATGCTATCAAAAGAGGAAGCTCCATATTAGCATTGCTCCAGTTTCTTTAGTGTCTTGTTGTCTGATAATTTCCCTTTCTTTTCCCTCCCCCTTAATTTTGATGATGCACCTCTCTTTCTAATGACACTTTTTTCAAGAAGAGGAAATAACTCCTACAATCTAAAATGGAATTAACACATACAGCAACCAGGATTCTGTAGAATAAGCACAGTACTCCAAAATTGTCAGCATTCTCCACTTGGATTTATTTGATGTAAATAAAAGGATCAACTTGGGATCCATATAAATAAAAGGGAAAAGGAAAAGGAAAAAAGCAAAGGATTGACTTGGGATAAAAAAAATAATAGTAAAAATAATTATTGTTACCTCATGACCTTTCCATGATTGATTAAGAAGAACAAGAGGCTTGATTCATCAAGTTATGAACTAAGTTTAGGGTAAACATCTGTAGTCAAAGTATGATAAACTTTGACTTATCAATAATTATTGTTTTACCCTGTTTCTCATATCTTATAAAAAGAAGCTATGCTAAATGTTGTTCTTTTTTGTCCCAACTAAAGAAATGATAGTGGAGTGTTGTCATCATTTTTCTCTGACTAAATGACTTTCTTTTATAAAAAAATACCCCACCTATAACTATTGTTGGTCATTTTAAAGATACCCAAACACACTTTATTATGATGTCATCATCTTCTAGCGTTGCTACCTCTATTGATGATCATTTTTCTTTAATCCAAAGTGCAAGTTTATATTATTGATTTCTCAATCTCTTCTATTATTGATAATAACAAAAACTTTTCCTCTTATTTAACTAAGTAAATTTGAAAAATATTATCTCTCAAATATACCTCTTTAATAATGGAAGTTTCAACTCTTGAGTTGGAGCTTGATAGAGATGGTCGAATTGGAAAATATTTTGTCTAACAATGTCATAGAGGTGTTAACCATTTTTGCCTAAAAATATAAGTTCTAAGCAATCGAGCCATAACTAGCCATTTTAAACCGTTTTTAAAGAGCACTATTCCCTAAGAACCATGTGATGTGATAAATTAAGACACATAAAAAGCCTTAGTACAACTATATAAGAGTATTGAGCCCTTTAACTTTGATAGAAAGTTAAGTAATAAAACTATTCAAGAATCTTCATAATTTAAAAAACAAAGATGGAAAGTTAAGTAATTCATTGCACAACAAGTCAACCAACCTCTTTCATATCCTCTTCTCCCTAATCTTTATCACCCATTATAATAATATTATCAAAGTTTAGCCAATTATTCTTAGTGCAATGAGTTTGTAAATTGATAGAACTTTTAGGGTTTTTGAAAGTATAAGGTGTGCTAATATAAACATGTTATTTGCAAAAGAATAAAGACATATCATAAATATAAAAAAAATGCATAATCTTATTAAAATAAAAGAGGCTTATTAACATAGAATATCTTGTGGTATTATGAGCCAAATTGTTACCAAGACTAAAACAATTAAAGAATAACAAGACAAAATAGGCCAAAACATTCTTACAGCATAATCAAACAAGAGTAATTACTCTTTGAACATAATAAGAGCAAAATCTATCTTTCAATTCTGGTAGGTTTATCCTTCAGACAATTATGACATAATTTTATCTTCTATTCCTATATTTTCTTCCTCAATTTGTCCTTTATCATGATACTTTAGGGTGCTGATGTGAAGATCGACCTTGTTGAACCTACTCATCTGTACAAGTCTTGGGAAAGTTGTTTAGAGTGGTGGGATGACAAGTTCCTCCTTTTATGGTTTTCTTTTTAATCCTTGCCACCCTTTTTTTTTTTTTTTTTATCTTGGCAACCACTTGTATTCATCTTTCTTGGGCTTATAAGTCTCAATATTTGGCCAGCACACTTCAATTTCATCATGTTAATTCGCTTATGCATCCTGGTCTCATGACTATACTAGAAAGGAATCTCATTCTTCAAAAAACAATTAGAAGCCATCCCGGTTACTTTCAAGATTTTTGGTTTTCTTAACACCATACCCTTAAGAACTCATTCAACATTCATGACTTTAGAGGCATGAATATTCTCATCTTTATAGTCTTACACTTTAATAAATGGTATATCCATATTTTTATCATGAAAATAATTTCTTTAGCCTTAATTGTTACCAACATTCCATTTATGATATATTTCAATAATTAGCAATGAGGAAACTATTACTCCAGTTATATAAATACATGATCTTTGAATATACAATGTCATTGGGAATATTCATGGCCCTATATACAATTCTTCCTTCAAGTCCCCACTATTTGTATTGGCAAGCCATCATATGCTCTTGCCATCATTATATTAGGTCTCATATATGACTCATTGGCATGCATTTCTTTTAGTATGTATCTTGACAATATATTCAGTGTAAAACTATTGTCAATTAGTACTTCCCAATCAAAGTGTCATTGCATCTCACAATAATGTACAATGACTTATTGTACCCATTACCATCAAAACCCAATTCATCTTCAGTGAAGTTAAAATAATTTAAGGTATATATTTTTTTCCACTAGATGTTCCATTGTTTATTAGTTAATATCTTGAGGCATGTATGCTTAACCCAAACCTTTTACAAGGTTTTCCTCTGTGGTTCAAAGCTTAGAATTATTGACAACAATGTTATTTAGGCAAGATTTTTCTTGAGTTTCTCTACAATATTGTATTTATTATGTTTTATTCGCTTCAAGAACTTATTGGTTTCTTGTTCACTAACAAGTTTGTTTATTTATTCCATCAGATCTACCATTTATTTCCCTTCGATTATTTTTTGCTTTTTAAGCTCTTTTAGGGTAAAATATCTTCCACTATCAGTTAAACCTCTAACTTTTATTTTAAAAATAGATGGTTGTTGTGGGGGTAAAAAAAATATAATCACTCTTATATGCCATCATTGGTTTGGACAAAATTAACTTGGGCAATCCATCAACAATGAATTACACTTGACATGTTTTTTATTAGATGTCTTCATTATATATTCCTTTTCACCCGTTAATTTTTCAATTAAAAAACTTCTTGATTCATCATTTGCATCACCTTATTACAAAACCTTCACACTAGTTGATTAGGTGATCATCTTCACCATAGTGTCTACAACAATTCATGATATCTCCTTTATACCAAATATTAATCATTATCTAATAACTATATTTATCAACACTTTTAGATTCCTTGGGTGTTTCACCTCTAGTGCATTTACTGACCCACTACCTGAAGTATGATTAGGCAAATGATTTGTATTCATGTTTTGGGTCTTTTCAAATGGTATCCACTTAGCTTCAATGCAAAAGCTTTTTCTTGAAGGCATTGCATTTATGAATGACGTATCCTACAATACTGATATGGTACTTGCAGGTGAGATATGATTGTACCAGTTAGGGTGAGATTGTTGTAGAGGCACCGAAAGTGCTAGAGCTACAAATCAAATGCTCAATAACTTTTGGTATATCTCTTTTAGGGGTAACAGTAAAAAATAAATTTATTTCTAAACATTTTGGTAATTTTTTGATTTGGTTTTTAGCTTGGTGGTTTTAAAGCTCGATTTTCTTTACAGAAAGAGAGTTGAAATTAATATTGACAATTTAGGATGATGAAAGATAGGGTCTTGTAATTTTAGAATCGATTCTTTTTGCTTCTATATGTACCCTCAATATGATAAATATTTTATTCTTTCCTCTAAAACCTTTTTTCTCAATAGGTGCAAAGATTCCACTCCTCACTCCTTGCTTTATATGCTCAAGTATTATTATATTGTTGGTGACTTATTGTGTTAAGTTACCCATCATGTGCTTGTAGTATGATGCCTTAAGTATGTTGGAAAATAAAGTAACCATATTTTTTATCCAAGGTAAGGGACATACCTCTGCAACCAAATCTATCAATATTTGAGCATTATATTTTATGCTTTTCTTTCTTCTTTTTTTTCTCTTCCAGATTGGACAAGTTGATTCTATTAAAAGTAATATTCATGTTATGCTTATATTACTTGAAAATATCTACCAAATATTGTCATCTCTAAATCTTTATATTATCTACTCTCATATACAATTTTAATATCGCCTCTACTTAGACTATCATAAAAAAAAATGTATTAGTAACTTCTTATTGTGTACTACTTTTGTCATCTTATTGCAATAAGCTTTGAGATGAGTGTTGAAGTCTTATGTTTCAGTGTATTTGATGAACTCAGGAACATTATTTTTTTTATGGTACAATTACATTCAAGACTAGACGTATCTTTGCAACTGTATTGGGTCGTACAAATCTACTCCTTTAATGACTTTTATTTTGGCCTCTAATGTTGCTATTTTATCTTGATCAATGTCATTATATGATTTTATCTTATGGGACTTATTAGTAAATTCATCTACAACTATAGGAGATGATACAAATACTGGAATATATTAGGCTCTTGACCATGTTCATCTATCATTTCTTCGAGTTGAGGTGTTTGAATCTGAATAAATGTGACAAATAAGTTAGAAGGACCTTCACTAGAGACATTTCTAAGTGACTACTTAAGTAAGCTAACAATGCAAGTCACATTAACTTTTAAAGAATCAAATTCTTCTTGGAAATGAGCATCATGGTTAGCCTGATTTTTATCTTTTATATTTCTCACTAAAGAGTAGGGTGTTGTAGACTTTATAGGTTGGAGCCCTTTGAGGATTTATATTTCAACCTGTAATGTGTTCATTTCACTTAAATGAATGTTTATGTACTTATGAGTGCAAATTTATGTACATGTATATGAGGTATGAATTAACCTGTTTAAAAAACTAATTCATGACTTCCTTGTTATGTATGATTAGAATACATAGTTTGATAAATTTACAAGGGTTTTCTTAATTCTTAAATCAATTGAATCTCTCACACATAAATAAATTTAGAAGCAAATTGTTCATACAAATAATTATATTCAATGTCACTCCTCTATTAGTTATATTCTTGATGAAAGCTTAAACCTCACTCAAATAATCTTTGTATTTATAAATGTTATTACTAATCTTAGAAGCTTTTACCCTTAACTTATTTGCCTTATAAGCCACCATATCATTTAACCTATTAATTTGCTTAATCTCATAGTTGAACAAAGTATTATCTTGAAGCAATGTGTCTTTGCTTGTAGCTAATATTTTATTATTCCTAACATCTAAATCAATGAAAAATAAAAAATATTCTTTAGCTTTTTGCTTTGCTGATAATCACATGAATCTTAACTATTGTAAACCACTTAGCCAATTTAATATATTATGGATTCTCATTCTAAATAGGATAAACCTTCTAATCATTTGTGTGAACTCAAACTCTTGTCTTCAATAGTTTTTCTTTAGTTGATCATGACTCTTGATTGCCTAGTTTTGATTGCCTAGTTAACTACTTTCTAATCTCTTGGTTGATTAAAATTCTTCAAGCTTAGTTGTTTAGTGCCAACAATCAATTTCAACCTTTTTTTCTTTGTTTAAATATAAACAATTACTATTTTCATCTATTTGACACATTGATGTTTATTTTTTATATATAAATAACATTGAGTCCAAATCGTCTTAATGGGTGGTTGATCTCCTATATTTATTAATCAACGACCAATCTAGCTTTTTTTTATGATTTACAAAGTGAACAGCTACTATTTTAATCCAACAATACTATTTTGTATATTGTTTGTATGAAATGTTGTTAATTATCTTATCAATTAGCAATTAATTTCTTTGAACCTATGAAATAATTATTTATTTGTATTTTAATTAGTATTCATTAGTTCTATGCTTGCAAGCTACTACGAGATAATTTTCAAAACTCATTTTTTCTATTAAATTCTATGGTAATAAAAATAAATATATTTTATTCTGGTTCTCATACGCCTGGTAAATGCCCCACTCTTGAGAGATAGCCATAACCCAAGCCTTTTCAACCAACAATTTAAATTATAGAGAAACAAATTTAACCAATATTTAATTTTCTTATCAATGCATTTCTTTTCTATTTTGACAAGAACGTGTATTTCTATAAGTCACATGATTTTTTGAATAAACATAGTACAACTAAAGTAAACTTTTGCAAGGATTCAAATTATCTAAATCAATAATAATAAAAATATTTTGTAGCCAAAACCATACTTCCTTATACATCTTTTTTTTCCTAGTGAAAATATGTTTTTTTTATTAAACAAATAATTTTTATAATCATAATTTGGCATCATATGAAAGCAAATCTCAATAAAAATAATATTGTGTTAATTTTGATGTATAACCTTAAAAGAATTAAAAAATAATTAATTTAATACAAAAATATAAAAAATTAACAAGATTTGTTTTATATAAATAGCCTAAATGAATATTTATGAGCAGTTGTTTTTGAAATAAAATCCTAAATGATTTATATAATTATTTTTATTAGTTAAGGAACAAGATTACAATAATAAATTCAAATTGTGTTTAGAAAATAAGAAATAATTGGATTTTTTAAAAAACTTTATTGTATTAATCCTAATTAAAAATCATTTTTATATAAAAATAAAAACAATGAACAAACCTATAAGTTTGTTTTTTTAAAGAAAAAACGAGTGTATAAACCTCGTAGACCGGGTTAAATGCCTATTTTATTTTGTTAAATAGGTGGATGACACGTCGCTTGTTTAAAAAAAATATCCTAGTAATGAGTTTTGTCTATCTTGGAAAATGACTTATCATTGTCTTATTCAAGCTCCAACCTTGTTCAATGGCTACAAAATCGAATTCTAAAATATTTGAACCTTAAACACTGATTTCCCCCTCGTATATTCTCACTTAAAACACCTAAGAAATCATCTTCGAAAGCTCATTAATTTCACTAACAACCCAAAAACCCTCCAATATGTATAGAAACTAAAATAAAAGTCCAAAAGACTTTCCAAGTGTGTGTGTGTATATATTCCTAGTATTATTGAAGATTGAAACTATTTCCATTCATTGAGTTTCTCTCTTAAAGCCTAATCAATAAGCACCAAAATCAAAGTTATTGGTGGATGAAATCCAACCACCCAAGAGCTTTCTCCTAATTTTTTTCTCCTCTCTCTTCACTTTTAACCTTTATGAACTGAAACGTGACAAAAATAAAATTTAAGACTAAAATATATTAACATACAATAATAAAGATAAAAAAATAAGAACAATAAAATTTTAGTGATCAAATAGAACTTTTATGTGCCTCTTATGAAAAGACCTCCATTTACTATTTTTTATGTCAATTTTCATTCTCTATCTCTTAATTTATTTTTAAAATAGAAGTTAAAGTTCTATTTATAAAATTAATTGTTAATTTAACTTAGAATATTTAATGGCACATTAGGTAAGTTAGATAAAACAAATCAAAAAAATATTAAGTTCATAATACTATGAAATTACAATTTTAAATGAAAAAATTGAGAAAAAAATAAAGTCTAATAATCAAATTATAAACTTTGTAAAAGGATCAAGATGTAAAAAATAGCAAAAAATAAACAATAGTAAACTCCTAATTTGTTCTAATTTTTTTTTTGTGTTAATTATATTTTCTTAACGTTTTTTTTTTAAATTTTTAATTGTTAACGAAATTGTTTTTTTTTTCTAAGAAAAAATCAAGTTTATTTGCAATTTAAATAGAATAATGATTTTATTGGGGTGCTGGATTTTTAGACAATATGTGCAGTATTGGGTCAAGTGGATGAAAGCTTTCATGGGTGGGCCGATGCAAACTGTCCTGTCCTCGCTACGTTGACAGACAAGTGACGGCACTCTAAGCCCCTGAAAAACCCTAACACAGCATTACAGGGGTTCCATTTATGAGCCCCTTCTCCAATCACCATCATCTTCTTCATACATTTGCATTCCATTCACTGATTCAAATACCACCAAATTTCAACTTCAAATGTATAATTGCTGCTTTAAAGTCCACTTTTGTTTGTTGATTGAAACTCTCTTTTTTGGGTCACCATAGTTTGCTTTTGCTATGGGAATCTTTGCGGTTTTTTCGTTCTCTCCATGACGTGCAGAGACTTTAACAAAAAAAACCACAAAAACCGGGAGACCTAATAGAAAATCTGGCTGTATTCAAAGCGGAGTCATTGCTTTAAATTAATCAGTGGAGTGGGGTTGCTTATGACCCTCGTTTCCTTAACTCGACCTTTCAGGGTTCGAGCCTCCTCTATCTCCATTGGCCGTTTTCACGGTCAAACTCAAGGAGGAGTTCGCTTTTACCCTGATAGAGAGGTAATTCAAAACCCAGAATCTTGGTTTGTCAAAGTAGTTTCCACCCTTTTTGTCAATTCACATTCTTTGGATGCGTGTTTGAATTACATGTGTGAAAAGTTGACACCTTTGATTGCATTCGAGGTAATCAAAAGGTTTAATAATCCAAAAGTGGGTTTCGAGTTTCTGGAGTTTAGTAGATTGAATTTGAATGTCAATCATTGCTATTCCACATATAATTTGCTTATGAGGTCCTTATGTGAAATGGGTTACCATGATTTGGTGAATATTGTGTTTGATTACATGGGGAGTGATGGGCATTTGCCTGATAGTACACTTTTAGGATTTTTGGTAACTTGGATGGCGCAAGCGAGCAAGTTTGACATGGTTAAGAAAGTGCTTACTGAGGTTCAGGGCAAGGAGGTGCGCATCAATTCATTTGTCTGTAATAATTTGTTGAGTGTGTTGGTTAAGCAGAACCAAGTGCACGAGGCCATTTACTTGTTTAAAGAGTATTTGGTAATGCAATCTCCTCCTGACGCTTGGACTTTTAATATTCTTATCCGAGGTCTTTGCAGAGTAGGGGAAGTGGATAGAGCTTTTGAATTTTTCAAGGATATGGAGAGTTTTGGATGTTTACCTGATGTTGTCACATATAATACTCTTATAAATGGATTGTGCAAGGCAAATGAAGTACACAGAGGGTGTGAATTGTTCAAGGAAATTCAGTCTAGAAGTGATTGTTCGCCAGATGTTGTAACTTATACATCAATTATATCGGGGTTTTGCAAGTCTGGTAAGATGAAGGAGGCCTCAGATTTATTTGAGGAGATGATGAGGTCTGGGATTCAGCCCAATGTAATCACTTTTAATGTTCTTATTGATGGCTTTGGCAAGATTGGGAACATAGTTGAAGCAGAAGACATGTACAGAAGGATGGCATATTTTAACTGCTCAGCTGATGTAATCACCTTCACTTCCTTGATTGATGGCTATTGTCGAGCTGGTCAGGTGAACCACGGCTTGCAGTTTTGGAATGTGATGAAAACAAGAAATGTATCTCCAACTGTTTATACTTATGCTGTTCTCATTAATGCTCTCTGCAAGGAGAATAGACTTAATGAAGCTCGTGATTTTCTGGGGCAAATAAAGAATAGTAGTATAATTCCAAAACCATTTATGTACAATCCTGTGATTGATGGGTTTTGCAAGGCTGGCAATGTGGATGAGGGGAATGTGATTCTGAAAGAGATGGAAGAGAAGAGATGCAAACCTGATAAGGTGACATTTACCATTCTTATTATTGGGCATTGTGTGAAAGGAAGAATGTTTGAAGCAATTAATATTTTTAATAGAATGTTGGCAACCGGGTGTGCCCCTGATAACATCACTGTTAATTCTTTGATATCCTGCCTTTTGAAGGCTGGGATGCCTAATGAAGCCTATCGCATTAGGAAAATGGCATTAGAGGATCGTAACTTGGGTTTGTCATCTTTTGAGAAAGCTATTCCTTTGAGGACAAATACAGACATCCCAGTGGCAGTTTGAAAGGGGGTGTGGTGCAAAATTGAAATCAGCTTGTTGGAGCTGTCACATGAAAAGGGCTGTTCCATCATCATGCATCTCTACCTTGTAGCATAAATGAGCTACGAGATGGTTTCAAACAGTAAGTTCTTTGTCTTTTTTAATTTGTCAGTGAGATCAACAGATCAAATATTACTTCAAATATGCTGCCTTTGTTGAATCTCAATTTTTCTCTACTTGTACGCATTTCTCTTCTTGACTTTCAAAGCATCTCTGCACTTCTGCTGTGAATAATTAATTTGGTTACTTCCTCTCACATATTTATAATACTGACAATAATTATATATTTTTTCCATAAACTTCTTGATTATGCCCTACATTGCTTAATAAGAAAAACGCTGCTAGTTTTATTGTAGTGATGTGTGTTACTAGCCATGTCCTATTGTTTAATGGCATTAGCAAATATAATGGAGGAAAATGGTTGCTCTGGTGACTTAAGTTGTGACATGCTTAACCAATGCTAGATAGCTCAAATGTCTGTGTGGACATTGAGGCACTGAGATCTGATGTATAAAATAGCACGAGTAAGACAGAATTCATGCAGGAATAAATAGAAAAAGAGGAGAACACAGTATGATAGACCTGGTGTGTTAGGAATTTTTTTGTTAGTGACTTTGGTTGTAGAAGGCTTCAGTTTATTGTTAAAATTCTTCATAATGACTATATTAACAACAATAATCTCCAAGAAGAGGATTGAGAAGTGGTCATGTCCCTGACCAGTATACGTATTCGAGCTGTGTTTTGTTTGTCAAGCATTTGTCAATCCTGCAACCCAGCTTGCATTTTCATTTTAACTTCTCAAGGTTTTTTAGTCCACAATTTTTATTTTTATTTTGTCATGGTTCTTCACATCTAATTTTGGTATGAGCTTGGATCAACACACATGCTCCAACCCATTGTGCATTTGCTCATGTGCACAAGCAAGCACACATGCACATTATGGTTCTTCTTTATGACTTGTGTTCATTTGTACCGAGAGGATTAGGGGTTGGTTGTCCAATCCTTACTTGTCAAATGCTTCAAGTGCTAATGGTTGTAACTTGTAAGTTGGGGATGTCTGAATGATTTGGAAGGAATTTTGTTTGCTCAAACTGCAATGTTACCTCTAGAATGTGAGGATGACGGAGAATGACAGAGCATCAGTTAATATCAAGTCTAAGTGGAGAAATACTGCATCCAATCTAGCTTTAGGATCACCATAATAATAGTGGCCCGTGTCCTTTTATGAGGTAGAACGCCGGTGTTGGAGTGGCTCGTGGTACTTGCAATTTTATCACATGAAGCAAGGGAGACAAACTAAAAACATATATTAACATTTGTATCTCTACCTGTGAACATCCAATAAGAGTGCCCCGCATTTAGTCAAAGATGTATATCCAAAATGGTGGTAAAGTTAATTTCTTGATAAAAATGTGAGAATGAAGTGGTGACCTCTTGAACTCAACATTCTTATCTAATGCCAAGTGGTCATGCATCTGGTCAGGCTCACATGTATCAAAAGCTTAACTTAGTTGCAATCAATTCGAATTCATGGTGGTCATTTTTTTGTTGCACATTATTCACCAACCTGTTCTTGAGTTCTTGACGTCTGTCTTGCTTAATGGACTTTGCAGGCTGGTAGCGTTTGCACGTTTTAAGGCATTGGCGGATCACGAACAGGATGCAATACACAGTTTATGAGGTTAAAACTGTTAATATCTAATCTGAACTTACAAGACCTATGTCTTTTTTTACGCTCTTGGATAGAAATTGGGGAAAGTTGGTTTTGGGGTTTCCAATATAGACGAGTTTAGCAGGTAGCTAAGAGCAGTAGCTTTTCCCATGTAAATCAGTAATGCCTACCATGTCTGATATGATATCACAAGGGACCCAATGGCATTGAAGATCAAGCAATGTGGCTATTTTTAATCAATTTCACTTTCAGTTTGATCTTGGTAACGTGCTGCACTGTTTGGTTTGTTGTCTCTGATCGCCATTTTGCTTTACAATAGCACTGAATTCTTCAGTGGGGTAAATTTTATAGATAAGAGATCCATTCTCTAATCAACGTAAGCTGTTGCATTGAAGGCAAGGATGGAGATAATTTCCCCAAATTAGGATTTGACCGCGTGCTGAGATCGCTTCATATATGCATGACCAAGTCAAATATATGTTTTAATTAATTACATACCTGCAAATGGTACTCTTAGCACCAAGGTCTATACATAAAATTGGGAAATAGGGCATGCATTATTTTCGTACATCAACACACATGGGCGTGCACCCTGAAGGCAAATTCCCATTACATGCTTACTGAAACTAGTATCGTACACTACAAACCACTCATCCAAGAGCTCATCAAATCTTCACAATCAAGCTGAAACGACAGGATATGATGCACAGGTTGCAATACCTGCAAAAATATAGTCGCCAAAATCAGGATCAGCATTTTGAACAAAAGGCAAGTAAACAACTGCTCAACAAGTCGAAATCCCTGTTATCGTGGCATCACATTTCAATGGGGCCCGTTCACAGTTAGTTCAACAGATTGTTGATGCATCAAATATTCTTCAAGTGGTTGCACGGTTGATCTACATATATAGGTTGGGACTTACCACACATGTTCTTCCCCATCTCCATCTTAAAGTAACCATTGTCACCCCAGTCTTCTCCCCAAGAGTTCTTGATCAGCCAATATGGGACGCCATTCTCTACTCCATACCCAACTGCAAGAACAGCATGGTTCACATCCTGCCATAAACCCAAGAGAACATCAGAAAGAAATCGTCATCTATAAAGGTTATGACTAAAATGCGTTCAGTATACAAGCGGGAAGAATACAATATGTTTGATGGTTTACATCCATTCACGCTGCCTGCATCTAGGACAAGCAACTGAACTAATCTAACATCGATGGACGATCAAGAGGCGTAACTTTCACAGAAAGGTTGTTGACTTATGCAGTCTCTTGACATTTCAAAACTTGAATATAAACTAGATGTTTCTAAAAGTTTAAAAAGGAGCAATGTCCCCAAAATTTTACTGAAACAATACGATTTCACTGAATAAATTATCACCCTAAAAATAGTTTTAACTCACCATGGGAGTACTGCCACAAGTGTTGGTGGTGAAAACTCCTTCCTTGTACAGACGGAAACCACTTACTACCTCGAACGCCACACTCACTGGACGGACAAATGCAACTGCATGCTTTAATTCGTCTTCAGCACCCTGTATTTGAGTATAAGATCAGGGAACCTCAAATGATCAATAACGCATATTAGCATGAAGTCTCGAGAGTAGCAAATGATCAATGGACAAATTTTGAACCCCCCAAGAGACCATGTTTAATTATAACAGCCTCTTGTAGCAAAATGGAGAGTGAACAGATAACTTCAAAGAAAGACCCCATGAGACCATGTTTAATTATAACTGCCTCTTGTAGCAAATGGAGAATGAACAGAAAACTTCAAACAAAGAAATGATGAGTCTCTACTCTCTACAAAGGGGATTGTATTATATTAGATCTCTAGAGTATTTGCGCTAGAAAAAAACACAGCTTCTTTGCGCTGCAACATGGATGTGATTACTCTCAATGCTAATATTGGAGGTATAAGAATGCTCATATGCCGAAAACAAGTACATCTACAATAGCCAACCCAAACACATGCAAGAACCAGAAATTAAGCCACATCATACACCAAAGTTTGCCAACTCAACAGGTCGAGTGAGAAATTTCCTGCTTAAGCCAGAAAGAATATTCACACAAAATACTATTTAGGGGAATTGTTCACGCTACTTACCAGTGTGATGTTGACAGACTCGACAACTTGGACACCAACGTTTTCTGATGAGAACTTGCAGGCACCATCTGTTCCAGTGTAAGGATATGCTTCTTCGGTGTCAAGGCCACCATTGAATTTAATGTATTCAAAGGCTTGGGATGGCAACCCGCCATTGCAGCCAAAGTTATTAAATGCTCTGGCACAGTCCACAAGCTGCTGTTCAGACAGGGAGATTCCTTTCCCAAAAGCCTGGTGGTAAGCAGCCTCTAGAGCTCCAGTGGTGCTGCAGTAGAAAAATATTCAGGTTAACAAGCATGAAACATATAGTTAAAACCAGCAAGTTTCGAAAACAAATTTAACCTGAAAGTCCAGCAAGATCCACAGTGACCTTGATTCTTAACGGGACTGACTATGCCTTCTTCCCTCCAGTCTTTCTATACCCACAGAACACAGCCCATGATAAATATTTACTAGTAATCGCTAATTAAGCAATAAAAATCACATATACATATATAGATAGATGAGGAAAAGCAGTACCGTTTCGGGAAGAACAGCGTTGGTAAGCTTGTGATTGCCCTTGGTGGTTGCAGAGCAATTTTGGGCAGCTCCCAGTCTGTACTTTTGGAACTCTTGCCATGTCCAATCAGCAAATTCTGCAGAATCATGAAAATGTTAGGATTATGCTGCCTTCAACCACTATAAAGTTATTAGTGGACCTAATCTAATTAACAAGTAAGACTTACGATTAAGACCAAGAGTGTAAGTCAAGCCCTTTTTATTGGTGGATCTAATCAAATCCAAACTCTCCGAGAATATTGCAAACCTTAACTTCATCTCCTCCTCTGTCTCATACCTCTTTCCATGCCTTGAAACACCCAAACAAGCCAAACATCCGGTGGGATAAGAAAAACAAACAAACAAACAAAACCATCTGATTATTGAATGATCATCATGATTAATAGAAACGTACCTGTGAGCAAAACGAGCAAAGGAGTTTGCCCGGCAAGACTGGCCTAAGACCTTGACAAAAGAAGATTCGATGTCATGGAGACGGTCAGATACAAGTTTGATGGGGTTGGATTCCTCAAAACTTGATCCTGCTGCAACGCAACAGAGGGTGACCAAGATCGATGAGACCACCAGGACGGTGACACGAGCCATCATTCACCTCGTTTTTGTGGGTGGTCGATGATTATTGGGTGAGAGGAAATGGAGTGGAGTCTGTTAATTTAAGAGATTTTAGATTGGATTTTGTTGGCTCAAAGAATCTTTGGTCACGGTGCAAAGTACATCTGTATCCTCAGCTATCGTGTTACTCTAAATTTGGTCCCTAAACAAAATATACTCCCAATTGGATACTCATCCTCACCTATCAAAATTTATAGTACTTCTAGTCTTGCATAATAGCTTTAAAATACTCATTTATAAAATAAAAAAATAAAGCATTATACTTTAAATAAGTGAATCTTATTAGCAAATATCATAAATCCAATAATCAATATCTTCTTACAAGTGAATTGGACAGGATTAATGTGTAATGGTAGGCATCATTCTAAGACTTGTGAGAATAAAAACGTACACACGCAGTTGCCTAGTTTTATGATTTGAGGGCTAATTGGATAATGTCTAAATAGTTAAGGGGCTCATTTTACCCGATTGATAATTCGGTGACAAATATGTCCTTTTCCGGAGAATCTTCTGGTTGGTTTTCGTCGTAGTTGTAGTTTTAATATTAAGAAATGTAATAAATATTGTTTTGAAAGTGATTTTTGTTTAAAAATGTATTGAAATAATATTTTATTTTATTTTTAAAATTTTATTTTTTATTCAGAAATATTATAATATTTTTTTAAAATTATTTTTGATATAAAAATGATTTAAAATACTAAAACTTTAAAACTAAAATAAATAAAAATTGAAAACACAAAAACAGTCTACCTCTCTAACCTTGACTACAAGAACACGGAAGTTGTCTGATGGGATACAGTTTTGTAAGAACTTACTGTGACGCACATGGTGACGCCCAATGGTTCCTCGTCGTTGTAGCTTACCAAGTCATAGTCGTCGATTAAAAAGACTTATATGAAAAAGAAATTGGAGGCCTGGGACCGTCATCTATTCTGCGTTGTAGCAGTTAAATAACAAAATATCCCAACAGTAGGGAAATAAAAAATAGTTTTGGACCAGCATGCTTGCCAGCGTGTTGTGCTTGACTTTTTTTTTATGTAAAAAATTAATTGATATTTTTACATATAATTAGTTATTTTAATATTTAATTAGTAAAATTATAATAGATAAAATATATTATAAATAATTTATTTTTCGTCTAAAAGGAATAGTGTAATCGAAATGGGAAGTGGTTTGTATATTTTTTTTAATTGTAGATAACCTAGGTAAATTTGTGTACTTTTTTTTATGAGTTGCATTTTTTTTTCCCCAGCAATATTAGATCTGACAAATTATAAATAAAAATAAATTAATTTTTTTTTTGCGTGCTATAATTAGTATGCTTGCCCGCGCATTGCGCTGAGTTTTTTTCTACGTAGAAAACTAATTGATTTTTTACATGCTGTAATTAGTTATTTTACTATTTAATTAGTAAAATTATAATAAATAATTTTTTTCCCGCCTAAAAGGAATAGTGTAATCGAAATGGGAAGTGGTTCGTATATTTTTTAATTGTAGATAACCTAGGTATATTTGTGTACTATTTTTTATGAGTTGCATTTTCCCCCAGCAATATTAGATCTGACAAATTATAAATAAAAATATTGTAATTTTTTTTTAAAATAAACTTAATTTTTCTGCGTGCTATAATTAGTTATTTTAATGTTCAATTAGTAAAATTGTAATAGATAAAATATGTTAGAAATGAGTTTTTTGCGTGCTATAATTAGTATGCTTGCTTGCGCGTTGCATTGAGTTTTTTTCTATGTAGAAAACTAATCGATTTTTTACATGCTGTAATTAGTTATTTTACTATTTAATTAGTAAAATTATAATAAATAATTTTTTTCCCGCCTAAAAGGAATAGTGTAATCGAAATGGGAAGTGGTTCGTATATTTTTTTTTATTGTAGATAACCTAGGTAAATTTGTCTATTTTTTTATGAGTTGTTGTTTTTCCCTAGTAATATTAGATCTGGCACATTATAAATAAAAATATTGTAATTTTTTTAAGAAAGAAACTTAATTTTTTTGCGTGCTATAATTAGTTATTTGTTGTCTAAAAGAAACAGTGTAATCAAAACGGGAAATGACTCGCATATTTTTTAATTGTAGATAGCCTAGGTAAATTTGTCAACCTTGTTTTTTTTAGTTGTCTTTTTCCCCCAGTAATATTAGATTTGAAATACTATAAATAAAAATATTGTAATTTGTTTTTAAGAAATACACTTAAACAAAAGAGCACAAAATTAAAATCCAAAGCAATTTTTTTTATAAGATTTATTCATCATATTATTATATTAAATGTATTTAAGAATACTGATATTATTTTTTATTCAAAAAATCCTAGGTCATTTGTTTTATCTCTCTATATATTTTTAGACGATAATATTTAATAAATATTAAAACATATAATTAGTCTCGCATACTTTAATTTGATATAAATATACAAATATATAATTAATTTGACATACTTTAAATAATATATTTAATTTCAAGGACAAAATTAAAGTAAATCTAAACATTGAAATTAAATAATTTAAAGCAAAATCGGAAATTAAAAGAATTGGGACCGAAATGCAACTGAAATCCATAATTAACTTGCATAGAAGGATAAAATTGAAAGAAATCAAACTTTGATACCAAAAATATTAAGGATTTATAATAAATTTGCTTGGAAGGAAGAAATTGAAATCAATGAAAACTTTGATACCAAAAATATTCAGGATTCAAGACCATTCCGCAAAATTAAAAGACTGAAGACTTAATTGAATATATAATCAATTTTAATTGAAGGAAGAAATTGAAACAAATCAAAACCTATATAATAGCACTAAGGGTCAGAACAACAAATTCGAGTATTCAAAGACTGAAATGAAATTTGAAAAAAACAGCTGCGCTGACGTTAGCCGGCGCAGGCAGGAGAGAGAAATGGGGAAAAAATTCAAACGACCATTGACACGTCTCTGGACACCATATCGTCACACGCGCCGCACCAAGTGGAAGAGAACATGCCTAAAAATCATTGTAGACGTCGGTTGGCCATTTTTGGTTGCCGGAATCAGCCGCACGCGCGTTAGTGCGGAAACAGACGGCACGCCAACAGTAACCGGCGTAAAAAAAGAATAAAAAATTGGTTAATTACCGGATCGCCCCTCCCTCCAACGTCTGATTGTTTTCCTTTTGGAGGGACAAAACAATTATTGCATTGTTCGATGAATTATTAAGAGAGAGAAAAAAATGGCCAAACGAACCAGACCGGACCGAAAACGTGCAATTACCGTTGAGACCCTCAACCCAGACAGTTTTTTTGTCCTTTTCGAGGGATATTTTTGTTAATACACTGTTTCAAAAGGAAAAAAAGAGAGCACATACATGCGCGAAGCACCGAAGCAAACATCCACTCCATAGTGCCAATGGGTGTAGGTGAGTAGTGCCACTGGGAGCGAACTTGCCCGCATGTTGTGCTGGGCTTCTATTTATGTAGAAAACTGATTGATTTTATGCATGCTATAATTGGTGATTTTAATATTTAATTAGTAAAATTGTTGTATCGAACTTGTTGATGGTTGAGTTTATTTGAACGACAATGAGCTATTTAACCGGCAGATAGCAAAATTGCAACCGCTAAAATCTATCAAAGATAGATTATTTCTGGTTGATTGCTATTGTGTGTCGATTTATTTAATTCATAGATTGCAAAACTGCAATTGATTGATTGTTTGGTGCATCTTAATCGGTTGATGAAAAAAATGCAATCGATAAAATCAATTAGAGATGAAATTATTTTTTTTTGTAGTCAATTGGATATTCGTTGGCGGTTGGGTGTGTCGTAATTGTTCAGCTTATTATTCTCTTTTTTTGTTTTTCTTTTTATTTATTCTTCACGTCATTTTTTTTTTAAATCTAATAATATATATTTTTGTTTTGTTATTTATTTTATTTTTTAAATTCTATTTTAAAAAAATGTTATTAGGTGTTGAAATTTCTAATTATTGTAGATAAGGATTTAAAAATAATGATAATAATTATTTGTCAATTTTTTCCTTATAAATATGTTAGACTAATTATATATTTTGCTATTTATTTCATATTAGTGCCTTAAGAATAATGATAATAATTATTTGTATTTTTTTCTCTGATAAATATGTTAGACTAATTATATATTTTGTTATTTATTTCATATTAGTGGCTTAAAATATATACATTCATTACATTTTGGAATTGTGGTCTTCTTTAGTTATTCTATAAAATAATAATAGTAGTGGTGTGTGTAAGCTGATCCGGAAACCGTGATTATATAAGAGAAATGTAGTAGGGGGGGGGGGGACAGGAAAAAATATTTAAGAAAAAAAAATGAGTCCAGGGATTATTCATGGCGCGCTTAGTTGGTCAGGAAAAAACAAATATACTTGGAAAGAAAAAATTGTGGTGCTCGTAAGCTGACCCAGACACCTCGGTTACAAAAAAATGTAGAAGTGGCAAAACAAAATAGGGAAAAAAATGTCAATAAAAAGTGGATCCGGAGATTAGTCGTGGTGCGCATAAGTTGGCCCAGACACATCAGTTATTAAAAAAAATCTTTTTTTTTGTAAAAGTGGATCCAAAGATTAGTCGTGGTGTGAATAAGGTGGTCCGACACATCAGTTATTAAAAAACAATTGTAAAAAAACAACAACAACCAGTTATTAAAAAACAAAACCCTTTTTTTTTAAAAAAAAAAAACCATGTTCTTTAAAAAAAAAACCCGGTTTTATGAGAGAAAAAAAACGAAAATCAGTTTTGTTGTCTAAGCGGTTCGAACTCTCGCGCCCCATGCTTCCAACGTATGGACAACTGCTCGGCCACAACCACTCCTTTGTCATTTCTACCATACAAATAAAAAAACGAAGCCCTGTGTCCAAAAAAAAAAAGAGTTCATGCGCGCGCGAAGCACCGGAGCAAATGTCCACTCCACAGTGCTTTGTGTGTGCGTGAACAGTTGTAAACGACCCATTTTGTTTTAGCTTATAGTGTAATTGAGGCGTTTAGATTTTTATTTTTATTTTTTTACATTGTGGAATTATTTATGTATTTTTGATTGCAATAAATTCATTGAGTTTAGGGCTATTAGAATCGTTTAATCTTTTTTTTTAATTGTTAGTTTGCTTGAGAGTGATAACATGATTTAGCAATAAAATAATTTTTTATTTATTTGAAAAACTAATCGGTGTACGCTATGCATGCGTCAAAATCTTTAGAGCCACCACATATGTTGGGCGGGCATGTAGAGGCTCCAATGGTAAAAAAAAATAAAAAAATCATCGTATTATTTTTGAGGCACAACCTCTCTTTTTGCATTATTAGTGACACTTGTTGTTCAAATATAGTTAGTTTATCTCTGGTAATCTTTTTTTCTCCTTTCATTTCCCTCTCCTATCTTGATAAATAACTTTGGTCCTCATTGTTATTGATATTTCAAATTCAATCTCTTTCGTTTTGATCTTTATATTTTTATCATTTTTTTTTATTAAAGTTTTATTTGTTCTCAATTTAACCCTTGGTTTATAATTTGTCTATATAACATTTTTCTATTCGATTAATCCAATTATCTTGTTTTTAATGGTAATGGTAATTCACATAAACTACCAATGATCTTCCAAACCCTTCTAGAAAAAAATTGTTATATACCTTTTTGCACACTAAAAAGATTGTTTTTATATTCATCTTCTCTTAGGAAACAAAAAACATTTCCTCCATCAATAGAGCACGCTTGGAAAGATGTGTCATAACCATTTTTGGGTTATTTTCTAAAAATAATAAATAAATAAAAACCAAAAAAGGCTAATGTTGTGAAAAAAATCAAGTTGAAAATTTTGAATGGATTCAAGAGTTTGATCGTGTCCCAACTATGCCTAAATATAAAGAAAAATACAGATTCAAAGCTAAAATAATTTATTATTGGATAAATCTGCATAAAAATTAAGTCAAAAGACATGATTACATTTTAATAGGTCAATTGGATTTAATTATGGGCCAAATTAAAGTTTATTTATGTTTAGAAATTAATTTATGGTCCAATTGAAGGATTTAATTAAATACAAAGATTTTATTATATTTTAAATTGGTCGAATTAAGTTTATTAAGGGTTTAATTAATGAAAAATCAAGTCTGAGAATCTAATTTGGATTTAATTGAGAAATTAGAATTTTCAAAGATCGAATTAGATATGGTATTCAGCCTAACCACCGAAAAAAGTTGGGCCGATCGACCCATCTAGGTTAGGCAGTCCACCCCCTGAAATGATGGGTTGTCACCCTAAAACTATTTTAGTCCATTTGTAAAGTGTCCAACCAATTTTTTTAGCTCTTTTCAATGGAGTAAGATTGTAATTGCACCATAAATTTCTAGTATGGCTGATATCATTTTTATATGGAGCGTCAATATATTACAAACAACAAGATGTAATTACCCATTCATTAAAAGCCTATAAAACAAGATATAAAAAAGAATCTGAAATCTCATAATTGGATTTGGATTTATTGAAGGAAAAATAAAAAAAAAAGAAAAGTGAAGGGACTGCTGTGTACAAAATTCATGTGCAACGATCGGGGGATTTTTTCCTTAACGTTTTTTTTTACATAAAAGAATTGAAAAAAAAACCTACAAAATCTTTTTGCCCAATAAGCAAATGCGTACCATGCTAACATAAAAAAATATAATCTATACAACCGATCTTGATTCAAATTAAAATATATATTTTTATAAAATTTTAAAACAATTAAAATTTTACTAACTAAACTAAACCACAAAAAAGAATATCTCAATCAACGTCCAAGATATTTATTTGGCGACTTCCACCATTAGTTTGTGTCTTCGTCATCTTTTAGTGTGTCTTCATCATCTTTTCTTCATTTCCATCATTGATGTAACATGCTAAATTATCATGAATAGTAGCTATTTAGGATTATTATTAGGAAAATAAAAAAACTGCTGATAAAATCTATGATATTATTACGATCGGGACGTAGTCATGTAGGCCTTTGGCAATTTAATTATTACCTATGAACAATTTTTTAGTATTTGTTTTTGTGGTCTTTTTTTTTTTAAAAAAAAAACATGACATCAAATTAGTGCTTTTTAGATATTTTAAATAATTATTTTGATAGATTCTCAATCGAAATACATCCCTATCTACAATTCAGAAACACACAAACAATTAATATGGTACATCTATATGGGTTTCATGTTCATTTCCTCTACTTTCACCATGGATCAATTTGAGTTTTTAAACAGATTAAATATTTTATTTTAGGTTACATTAAATTAAGAAGATTCTAGAATACTTTCGAGGTTAAATTAACATGTGAAACACAAGTTGAGAATACCTTGGTGGCTAGACATGGAGGGAAGATACCAATAAAGTCTGCCACCCTTGAAAAAACAAGAAGAAGAGAGAGAGCTAGGCGCAGAAGCTAGCCTTATAGGCCCGTAGGCCCATGGACTTTGTCTCAGTTTTAAAAGGAGGCATCCACCATGCAGATAACCTATTTTCTATAGAAATAGATTCGTTTAATATCCAAAAACTACGCAGCAGCTGTCCACCAACACCAGGTAAAGCAATAATGGAGCGAAAAGCTTTTCTAAGAGATGATTAATGAAAATTATCAACCCCCACTGGGTCTCGTAATAAATAATTGTCTAATATATATTTAATTATATACTAAGTGATCTAGTGATAAGAGATTGGGATTAAGAGAGTTTACTCATCTTATAATCTCATGTTCAAGTTCGACGATTGTCACTGGAAACTTTACATAGTAGTTAATTTTAGGGCTCGTAGAATTAGTCGAGGTACAGCACAAGTTAGTTCGGACACCCATATTAATAAAAAACTATATATATAAAGAAAATTACCCACTCATCACTAGGTTTGTGAATAAATGATTGTCTAATATATATATATATATAAGATAATTCATCCTTGAGCTAGAGGTTTTAATTATTATTTTTAATAAATTAAAGTTGTAGCATCTTCAATTTTTAAAACTAAGCTTGTGACCATAGCACTTGCTGCTATGGAAGAAATCAATTTAAAACCATGCTAGGTAAAGCATGCGTTGGAGTATCATATAAAAACATCCACAAATCTGACAAATTATTTTCTGTGCTTTGTGAGCACACGTGTGTGTTTGTATTATTCTAATATCAATGCGTCATCTTACTTTTATTTTTATTTTTTTTATCATAGACCTTACTTTAACCTCCACTCCTAATCTTAGTTCTTGCTCTTAAATTTAATAATATATATATGAATAAATAGAAATAATAATAATAATAAGCATATATATATGATAAGGACTCATTATTATTTTTTACTTGTACTGAAAAGTAAGAGTAAGAGTAGGTGCAAATTCTCACAGTTTATGTCTCGGCATATGATAGGTTATATAGGTCCTGTTTGGGAGTGCGGTTGCGGTTGTTTTTTAAAGTGTTTTTCATTTAGAAATACATCAAAATGATATTTTTTTATTTATTAAAAATTATTTTTGACATCAGCACATCAAAATGATTTAAAAACACAAAAAAAATCATTTAAAATAAAAACAAAATTAAATTTTGAGCAAACGGCAATACAATCACATAAACAAACATGCTCATAATTAAATGTGTCGCTCATTAAAAGTACAATGGGTGGATGATTGAGACCACATTATTATTAAATTTCATTTTCTTTCTTTGGGTTAAGTTTATCTATTTATTTTCTCTTAATTATTAAAAAATATTCTATCTCTATTTACTACATTGATAAAAATCAAATTATCATTATATTCATTTATTTTTCTATTTCTGATAACCCCAAGTGGATGTAGCTCACATATATCCCTAACCTTTCACCTTTTAAATGTATATTTTTAATCATATTTTTTTATCTAGCTGTCACCTATGATGTATTGATTTAAAGCGGTTGGTTCAATATATATATATATTCCAATTCTATCTATCTTCTTTGATTTTACATTTATGTAAAATGAATATGCTATGTTTGTTAAATGATACTATCTTATTTCATCGCTTAAAAATATATTTAATAAATACAGGTGAGTGAATAAGATTTTGATTGTCTCATTTTTATAAGGAATGCACGTACTTACTCGAATTCGATTATATCTATTTGATTTGTATCTTCATTAGCATCATAAAATTGTATGTTAGTTTTTTCTAATTCAAGTAAATTAACTATAAACCTTACTTAAATTTATATATAAACAAATACACAAAATATTAGTTTTGAAGAGTTTAGATCCAAAAAATGGATCTGCTTATATGATAAAGGATGATAGTACATGAGGTAAAGGAAAATATGTTAAAAAAAATAAAAATACTTATAAATATATATAAAAAAAGCATTTTCATCAGTTTTATTTTGATTTTTAGTCTTATTGATAATAATTTTATTTAAGAATCTTAGAGTTTTAATATAAATTTTATGATGATTAGAGTTTCCATCAAACTATCTATACTTGTATTTTATTTCCACTCAAATACTGTGCAGTGATTGAAATTAAGTATAAAAACTTTATTTTTTATAGTGACTGTTTGGTAGTGTGGTTGAAATTGTTTTTAAAAGTGATTTTCGTTCAAAAATACATTAAAATAATTTTATTTTTTTATTTTTTTAAAATATATTTTTGACATCAACACATCAAAATAATCTATAAATATCAAAAATATTTAATTTGAAATAAAAAATAATTTTTTTATAAAAAATACTTTTAAAATATAGTAACAACACCCATATAACAAATGAAGGAGTCAGTTGACAACCCAGAGTATTTTCCATTTCTCATAACCAAATAAATGTGTGCGTCATTTCTTCCACCAACACGCATTTAATTTGTTTTTTTATATCTGTACATTTATTTAATTATTTCAATTACAATAAAAAAGCATATCTATAATATAATTAGCTCCAAATTCCTTCGAATTCATATTTTGAGAGTAATAAGGAACCTGCATACGTATAGAAAATCAATATTCTTTATATGTTGATGATTCAAGCTATTGTTCTTACAGGATTCTTGGGATTTGTCTAATAGTTTGACACAGTTATTAGGTTTTCTTACACTCATGCTGGTGCTGCCTTGTATCATCACCTTCTTTTTTTATTATTATTATTATATATTCAGTAGTCGCATGTTTTTTTCATAATTAATATTTATGAATGATTATTATTGTAATTATCAACGCATGGTTAATAAGCTATTGATTGGAAATCCCTCCAAACTGTAGCTGACACGTGTCCATTGACTAAAATGCTTCCGAAATATCTGATAAAACCGTGTTAATTTGGACTTATTGATGAGGAATATAATTGTGGGATCGTGACGAATCAAGAAATAAAAAAAAGAAGAAGAGGAAAAATGGCCGGTGCGCCTTCAAGGTCAGGTGATTATCAGGCTTTCCATCTTGAAATCTTATCAACCTTTTTAAATATGAGTCACCAATTCTACAATTTAATTTTTTTATTTCTATATAGACACGCCAAAATATCTAATTTCTATGAATAATAGAGGAGGAGGATTTTGTTTTTTTAGCAAACCATTAGTGTGTTTGATAGCTTTCTCAAACGATATTGATGAATAGTTTATGGTGATCTCCGAGTCTTTGAAAAACTTCAAATGCTTTTTAAGCCTATGATTTTCCTTTTATTTCATTACCTCCTTATATGATTTTATAAATTCTTTTTAATTAAGAAAACAATTCGAAAACAATTTGAATTGATAAATGGTGCTCTCAGAATATTAAGAGCCTTTTTTCATAAAGGGTCATGACTTCATGAACTAACTTATTAGTAGTTAAGCAAGCTCATATAGTAGGTATTGAAAATAAAATATATTATATTTTAACTGAACTTGAGTTTTCCTCGAATTCCTTGTTGTTTGTACATTCATATCAATTAAGGGCAAACCCATGATTTAATGAACTCCATTAACAATTGAGAGTAACGTTGCACTTGAAGGGTATCTTCATGTCTAAAATATTGTTTAACCCTTTAAAATATGATTACGACTTCTGAAAGATCTTATCTCATGAGCGCATTTTAATAAATATTTGAGAGAATGCACGGCTCCAAGATTAAATATGGTGCAATCTATTTTGAAGCTCATAAATTCAAGGTGCATTTGACCTCATGAATATGAGTAATAAAAAAACATCATAGATGATAATATTGTATTTATTTTTATGTGCTGAAAAAAAATTTATTAAGAAGAATATTTAGCATGATATTTAAGTTCTTATTTAATTTCACACTTATTATTAAATAATTTAATATATTTTTTTGGCATGTTGTCTATTGTATCAAGCTCAACTATCAATCTCAAGCCTAAATTAGATAGATCTTGGTTTTGTTAATTCAATAAAAAAAAATCCATTAGGATTCACGTTAGAGGGGCATTGTAAAATTATAAAGGAGAAAAAAAATGTTTGGTTGGCTGAATGCAAAGGAACAAAAAAGTTATTGAGATTCTAAGGGTGTTAATCATATTTCTTAGGTGAAAATATGTTGAAAACTATAGTACTGTAGATTAAGAAAATCCTAACTCGATTTTTCAGCCACCTATTTAGTGACCCAAAACTATGCAAGATAATACATATTGTCTTCCATAATAGATGACACATCATCTGATTTATTTATTTTATTTCTGAAAAATAATTTGATGGGTGACATGTTAACTATTTTTTTTTTGTACAAAGCCAAGAATGCAAGCTTTCCTTTATGTTGAGCTAGGGTTGTGTGCAATATATCTTTGACTTAACCACCCTATGCCTTTCTATTTATATTTTTGTCAATATGCTATTTGGATTTTGAATGGAATGCCCTTTAAGAAAATATTTAACATGATATTTAAGTTCTTATTTAATTTCACAATTATTATTAAATAATATAATATATTTTTTGTGAGAATTGCTAATAATTATTTTCCAATTATAATATACCTTATACAAAAAACAATTAAAATAAGATTTCCCCATGAATATTAAATAAAAATAATATTGATTTTTTAAATAGGATTTAATTGATTTTGGCAAGACATTATCACATTCAATAATTATTCTCTCTCTCAATCACATACAAAATATTTATACATTATTTATTTCCTATAATTTTATTTATTGTCTTTTTTGCAAGTGTCTATTTCTATAATCATTTAATTGAATAAAAATAAATAATTTTTAGAAAGTATTTGTTAACTCATCCAAAGCCATGACATAGGTCACTAGTTAGGTGGGTTAAATCAATTTGACTAAGGTTAATTCAAAGCATCATCATTTTATTTATTTTTATATTAAAAACATTAAAGTGAAATTGATTTTTTCTTCTTTTCAAAATTTAAACAAGTTTCTTACCAGGTTGACTAAGATACAAATGCACTAGCTAGGTTAATTGGGTCAACTTTTACATGGTTTACTTGGAAAATAAAAGACCATACCAAGATAACGAGTCACAATATTAACCTGTTAAATTTAGCTAAATTTAATAACATATTACCAAAAAAGTTCTTGTTATAACATTAAGGTAATTGTCTAATTAGCACTAACTAAACATGATGGTTTCCTATGAGATCTAAGAGTTCCAAAAACCCCAACTCTCCCAAGTTTTTAAAATTATGTTTTATTTTTAATTTTTTTAATATACTTATGTCAAAAAATAATTTTAAAAAATAAAAAAATATCATTTGAATATATTCAAATAAAAAAATAGTTAGAAATCAACATCAGTATTGCCAAATAGTCGATCAGTTTTCTTAATTGCTTGCTAGCTGATCCTAGCCAATCACACGTATAATCAAGAGAGAAGTTGAGTCTGTGGGAGGTACACTTCCATAATCAATCAAGCCTCATTTTTTCAAAGAAAATAGGCCGATAGAAGATTAGACATTGACCCCATAAAAATCCTTTATTTATTTATTAAGCATGATTTCTTCACTGCATGACACGCCTATGAAGAATGTTCTCTATGTACACACCGCAGGTTCGGTTAATTGCTTTCATTTCACACGCGCCACTATTATGCATATGATCCTAAAATATCTCACTAAGAATCCCCATTCCTTAACGTGCACGTGTTTTATGTTTGATATAATTTTTTTTATTTTTTTTCTTTAAATTAAATTTTTTTTAATATTCTTAGATATTTTCACGTGCTAATGTTATATATTTTTTAAAAATATGATATATTTTGATACATTTCTGAACAAATAATACTTTCAAAAGTAATCTCAACCACGTTTTTAAACAGACATTATATCTCAGTGTAATTAGCACACAAGATTTTAAGTAATTCTGATAAAAATATGCAATGAAAAAAAAATAAAAATCCGAGACTTGTGTGGTAAAACTCAAGACTTTTCATCCTTGAATAATACCGAATTAGTCACATCATTTTAGCTAATTAATAATTACAAAAGCCCTAATAGAAAACATTAGTCAAGGTAACATATGTGTTTTCAACAATTTTGATATTTGGTATTTGTTTGGTAAAATACCATGGAGAAGGTAAGGATGTGGCGCTATGATTGGATACATTGACCACCAATAATGATAATTAAATTAACCATAACATTATTAAATATATTGTTGACAATTACAATGCTAGCAAAGTAATAGTTGTTATTGTTGGAAATTCACTTTAATTAATTAATTAATTAATTAAGGAGAGTTGATGAAATCTTACAAGTTTTCAATGAAAGTGGTAGTTTCAACTTGCCCTTTGTCGGAGGTCGATATACCAATTACAAACTCATTCTCCCTTACGAAAACGTTTTGTTTCTGTCTTTGTGTATTGCTTGTAAAGACATCATACCTAAAATTGAGATTTTTTACTTTTCACTTTTATATTTATTTTGATCATATAATGAGATGCGGGAAATTACATTTTGTAGCTCTTTTTTTACGAAAAACATATGGGATATATAATTGTTAATTTATAATCAACAAGAAGTTGTTTATAATTTCTATTAACTCATAAAAAATGGTTTTTATTTATATGATTCGTTTATTAGACGTATTTGGTAATCTGATTTTTAAGGTATTTTTAATTTAAAAATAAATTTAATATGATTGAAAAAGAAGCAAACTCACGATATAAAGACATGAAAGTTGACGAAGTGGTCGATTTATTTTGCAAAATGACACCAACGCTCATTGACCTTTTCAAGTGACGACAATTACAAATTGAACCCACCTTACCTACTCCCTCAGCAAACAAGACTGCGCCTTATGAAACCTGTTTCTTGCAATCTACTCAAAACTCACACAACAACTTGGCTGAAAATATTTAGATTAAGAAATATAAATATTGGAATTTGGGAAAATAAACACACAGAGAGAGATAGGTATATCTTGATCTCTCTCACAGGCTTAATATTCAGATGATCATGATCATCACCATCCTATAAATATAAATAGTAGAAGAAGGATAAACAAGACGTTTTGATGACCATTCAACTGCTAGCAAATGGGCCCATTCAAGGGTCAACTTGCAAGGGACGACCGTATGATCAAATTAGTGAAGATTATTAGAAAAGTCCACCTAGATTATCTGCAGTAAGGTCGTGATGATAATCTTATCGTATAATGATGTATTCATAGGCTGTTTTATTTATGTCATTACCATTCTTTAGTATCAATAAGATATTGTTTCTAGAAGCTAAGCGGCAATATTGCTATCAGACCCAACCTAACTTTCTTTCTCTATACCACCAAGTCTTAAGAAATAAAAAAAAAACCCTCTTATTTGGACGGAAGTACCCTCTGACTTTACCAGCACAACCAGGCCATATAAGGGAGTCTTTTTTTTTTTCTCTCAATAAAAATAAAAAAAAAATTGTAATATATCTTTATATATACATTGAACCAACCTACTATGAATAAATCTTATATTGTATATATATATATATGTGTATATATATATATATATATGTATGTGTACATGAAGATAAAAGAAAAAATCAAAGCGTGTGTGTACGCAGAAAGGAGTTGTTAACCTCTTTCTCCATGTCCGCGTTTTCAGAGCTACCTCTTGCTGATTTGAATATTATTGTTGAGGTCCCAATGGCCTCACCTTTTTAAGCCATTACCCCTTACTCAATTTGCACTATCTCTTCTTCTTTTCCAGTCTAACTTCTTCTCGATTCTTTTTTCTGTTCTTGAGAAGAACACATGTTACAGCAACGATCGAGGACACTGCATCATTTTCCTGTGTTCTTGTTGATCTAGCCAGAAACCAAATATAACTACTAGTTGAAGAATCGGTAGCTCGATGACGGTCGAAAAAACTACATGGAGATCGATGGTTTCAGGTTGTTTCAAGCCCCCATCATGAGGTCTCCGCAACCAAACCCAAGAAAATGGAGACGAAACAAACTTCATTTCAGAGGCTTTCAATGTCTGATCTGAGCAATCCCAGCACACTGTCGGAGGATCTTTCAATATCTCTTGCCGGATCTAACATACACATTTTCACACTCCCCGAGTTGAAGGTGATCACACAGAATTTCGCATCAAGCAACTTTCTCGGTGAAGGAGGGTTTGGACCGGTGCACAAGGGTTTCATTGACGACAAGCTCAGGCCTGGCTTGAAGGCTCAGCCTGTTGCGGTCAAGTTCTTGGACTTGGATGGCTCGCAAGGACACAGGGAGTGGTTGGTGAGTACTTTGAATTATCATCTCTAGCGCCTGCATTTTTATATATATATATATATTTCCTATCAAATATATTGTTATTCATATTTTCTAAATATCCTTGCTACTCTTGATTTGTCATATTCAAAGGAGCTTCCGCCATCTACGCTGTAACCTGATTAAGTACTTTTAACAACTGTTTTTCAGGCGGAAGTGATCTTTTTAGGGCAACTGCGGCACCCGCATCTTGTGAAGTTGATTGGTTATTGTTGCGAGGAGGAGCACAGGCTTCTGGTTTATGAGTACATGCCCCAGGGGGAGCTTGGAGAACCAGTTATTCAGAAGTATGTCTCTCTGGAAATCCCAGGTTTCTTCTATAGTTATTTTGCAGTAAGAAAAAGCAATCTGGGATTTGTTTTTTGATGATATAATTCTTTGAATTTTGTAGGATATTCGGTATCATTACCGTGGTCAGCAAGAACGAAAATAGCACTTGGAGCTGCAAAAGGTCTAGCCTTCCTCCATGAATCAGGAAAAGCCTGTCATCTATCGAGATTTCAAAGCTTCCAACATTTTGTTGGACTCGGTAAGCAGTACCTCTTCATTTCTTTAATTATTCAGAATAGCTCGTCTTAGCTGAGCATGATTAGTGTGTAGGCAGTTTTTAATTAATTAATTAATCCTCTAATAATGACGTTTCCGCGAATGCTCTCCACAGGATTACACGCCGAAACTTTCAGATTTCGGACTCGCAAAAGATGGTCCTGAAGGGTCAGACACACACGTTTCCACTCGAGTTATGGGCACGCAAGGCTATGCTGCTCCTGAATATATCATGACAGGTAATTCATTATGTTTAGTTTTAAGCTAGCCAATATATACTCAATCATATATATATATATAGTATAGAAATATAATTTGACGGGTTGATTGTTTCAGGCCATCTGACATCAAGGAGTGATGTGTATAGTTTTGGAGTGGTGCTGTTGGAGCTTCTTACAGGGAGAAGGTCCGTCGACAAAAACCGTCCACAAAGAGAGCAGAACCTGGTAGAGTGGGCAAGGCCCTTGCTGAATGATCCCAGAAAACTTAGCCGGATAATGGACCCGAGACTGGAGGGTCAATACTCAGAAACCGGAGCTCAAAAGGCAGCTGCACTGGCTTACCAATGTCTGAGCCACAGGCCAAAACATAGACCATCAATGAGCATAGTTGTTAGCATCTTGGACCCACTCAAGGATTTCGAGGACATTCCCATTGGAACTTTTGTGTACACAGTTCCTGCTGAAAATCTTAAGGAGAATGTCAGCAAGGAGGGTGAAACCAGAAAGGAGCAGACGAAGAATGAGAATGGGCAGCAGCACCGAAAGCATCAGCTCCACCGCGGCCAGAAGCGTCAAGCTAGATCCCGGCCGAGGTCTCCGACGATTCACTCAGAAACTGCTTTAAGCCAAAATCATGGGAACGGATCACTGCCCTCACCTTTGCACCATAAACCAAGGGGATCGAGCCTAAATAATATATAGCCAAACTGTAAATCTTTTGATTACTGTAAATGCATTTTACGTTCTGATGAGCCACCTACGTAGATTCCTCGAGCTCCATATTGTCAGCCCAAATATTACTTTAAGGCGCACGATTTCTCGTCAGAGGACAGCCTCTTCTTTAATTACTTGAATTGATTCTTTCAAATACAAGACACCCTGCCGATTTTTTTATCTGCGGAATTTGCATGATCTCTTAGTTTTTCCTTATCTCAGTCAGGCAAGATATAGACCGATTCAAATAAGAAGAGTTGAAACTTATGTAGATGTACATGAACGTTCGGCCGATCGAGCAGAATTTTCAAAGATTCTTTGAAACTGCGTACAGCTAAGCAGTTTGAATATACTTACAGCGCGTTGACAATGTTTGTGATGAAATTTCCCACTGATCCAAACTGTGTTTATATTTGTTTTAAGTTATTTTGCAAACATTATTATTCTTTGTCGAAAGTATTAAAACTGTTCACATCTATAACATCGAATTTGTTTTTTATAGGAAATTTCCCTTTCACTCCAGCAAATTGACTAGCTGTACCGAGTAGGGTTACCATCCATATACTGGCTGATTTTCCAGGATTTATCAGGCGTGGGCCTACCACTAATATCAACAAAGTAACCGTGTCGATTTAGAAGCTTGAATTATACAATTTATGTTTTCTTGTTCCAGATTCATATCACTCACTGCTCAGTGATTTATCAAGGTGTGAATTGGCCAAAAAGTCCAATAAAAAACAAAACTTGATGCTCCTGCTGGAGCATTGGATTCGGACTCAAAATCTATGCCCTCTTCATGAAGGAAAAAGAGAGGTGAATACGAACTGAACTTCTTCCATACAAGACAGACTACCTCAGTTAGCGTAGCTTTCTTGAAGGAGCCGTGATAGTGACGAACGGTGTTAATTATATTTTGGATGTTATTTTAATGGTTTTTGGTGAGATGGTTCTTTAATAAAATATTATAATTTTGTTGACCCAGCGGTCACGGGTTCGAATCTCACTACTCTTATTTTATTTGATAAAAATCAAGTACAAGGTAGTGTAGACATGTGTGGAAGTTTCAGGCTCAAAGGGGTTTCACTTGAGAATATATGTTAGAGAATAATATAAATCATATTTATTATAGGATATTGCTGTCAAATGGTTCAAGGAGGCTGTGAGAATATTCCAAGTTTCCCGCTCTCTATTCGGTGAATCCTCTGTTGAGCTTCACTGATATATTAAAATCAATGGTGGATTTGATCAGAGTCCCATGTTTCAAGCAATTTCGCAGACGGCCGGGGAAGAAATATTAGCAGATCCCGACAGGTAGATGATTACTGTGAAGCGTGATATGCAAGTTTTCGAACCTTCTTATAATTATCTTTCCTGTAATTACCACAAGCCTTCCTGTATATCAATCAAAGCTTAATTCATATATATATATATATATATATATATATAATATAATCATGATTGAGCTACCCAGGCAGCGCCACAGAACCCACCACGCATCGCGGCGGCAGATGGACGGGAGCCGGCCATTGAGCTGGATTAGCTATCTTGGACGAGTGGACGTGGCGGCTCATGCTAGCCTGCACGGAAAGGGGCACCTGGCTCCAGCCACGCCACGGATATATATTAAAAATAATTTAGAAACTATATAACACAATTTTGAGAAATAGCAAAAGTGACGTAGAAACTGCTCCTAGCACCAGCGAAGCAATTTTTGGAAAAAACCACTGGTGCCATCACCTATTCATGAAAATCGCTGATTCAACCATCAAGTTCTCTCATCTACCCCTTTAATTTTCTAGGTTTCATTTTTTTCATTATTGTTTTGTTGAGTTTGATATATTAGGGTTTGTTTGAAATATATGTAAACACTCTTATCTTTAATCTTAATTTTATGGGTTTAGTTGTTAATTTGTGATTATCTAAGTTTTAGTTTGATTATTGTTTGAATAGATATAAATTGACCCCATGTAGGCTCTTTTAAGTGTGAGTGGTGTCATTCATACCTATTCCAATCAATATAATCTAAATACCCTTATGTTCACCAACTACTCACCATTCTTGAGTGAAGTGAACTCTATAGATATATATATATATATAAAAAAAAACAAGAAACTCATAGTCAATTCGACTCAATCAAATAAAACTAAAATTAAGCTTGACATAATAATAATATGTATCAAGACACTAAAATTATAAGTAATTGAACCCTCAACCAACTCTCATGAAGAGATGCAAACAAGAAGTCTAGAAGATGTTACAAAACTTAGCTAATTTCTCTAAAAAGTACAAGCAAAGTCTCTTATCACTCAATAATTATTAATGAAAATCAAAATATGTCCTAAAAAAAATATACAAGCTAAAAAGTTTATTTATACTAGGTGAAAATGTTTTGAACAATGCTAAAAAATAATAAAAGAGTCATAAAGAAATTAGAAAAATATTTCTTAAATCAATTAGCATATTAATATAATTATCACATAGTAGATTCCAGATCTTAAATCAATCGAGAATTCTAATTTTCAATTCACCTAATATTTTAACCTAATCACAAAACAATACCCCCACAAGTTTTTTTGTTAAAATCTCAGCTTAATCCATTGATTGAATAAAAAAATTATACTTGTTATAGTGAAACTATATATTGGAAAAATATAACCCTCTAACTAACAAGATTAACTAGCTCATGAAATAGGCGGATCATCCATCTCTTCTTTATAAATTAAATTTATTAAGGTTTGATCATCACTTGTTGAAGATGTAGTCTTTTAAGTTTTAGTTTGACCTAAATACTCTGAATATGTCTATTAAATGCATCTTTAAATTTTTTTACCCCTAATCTTATAATTGACCCAACTAGAACTTCTAATGGATCATTTGGTGAAGTTTCGATCACACCATCTCTTATCTCCTCAAAAGCATTTGACCTAAAACCATCACCTATATAAAAAAAAATAGATTAAAAAAACATTAAAAGTAGCAATAACATTATACACACATGATAAATTTATTTTATAGGCATTATCATTATGTATTTCAAGAATTTAAAATGATGTCTCTACTTGAAATAACCCTTTTTATTTCTAGTTAGGTCAATTATAAGATAAAACTAAAATGCCAAGCTTGGAACATAAAACTAACTTTGATATTCTTTGTTCAAGAAATCTCTCTTTTTGCATATGCATCCAAATCTCATTAGAAATAACCTTTTGTGCCCTTTATTAGCTTTGAATGCATATTGTTTTTTTTATTTATTTATCACCTCACATTCTCATAGAGATCCTTTACTACTTGTGTTTCTTTATTGCCAAAGGTTGCTCATGTTTCTCTATTGCTATCAAGACTAACTATTTCATCAATATATAAAGAAAAAAAATCCAAATGAGTAAAATGGTAATATCATAAATAATTTTAAAAAAGAATAATCTGTAGTAGAATGCACAATTCTATTATAAGAAAATTTAATAAACGATAGAAAGCTACCTGATTTTTTAAATTATTTTAAATGACTGTTATTAAAAATGTAGTTAAAGTCCTATTAACCACTTCAGTTTGACTATTTATTTATGGATGATAAGTAGTAGAAAAATAACAATTTTGTCTCTGCGAGAAACCTTGGGCAACAAGTCGTGCCTTATATCGCACAATTTCATTGTTCTCATTGTGTTTTCTAACAAAATCACTTATATCTAACGGGTATAATACCTTTAGGTGTATGAACTACAAGTCCAAATACTTCACATTTTGCAAGTAAGTTCAACTCTGTTTGGATTGCTACTTTCCACATTGGCCAATCATTTCTATGTCGACATTCTTCAACAGTTTGTGGTTCAAATTCACCATCACTTCTGGTGATGCAAAAAGCAACCTTAAATGCAAATACATCATCTATGATAATTTTATCTCGTTCCAAAATCTCTCATGTATTAACATAGTTTATGGAGATCTCAATATTTCCAGGTATCCAGGTATCTAGCTCTCTTCAAGAGGTCCCTCTTTAGGGGGTTCAGTATTAGGAGATGATTTGGACACAAGATTTAATGTTTGTTTTATGAATGAGGACTCTCTAAGAGTACTATCATCTATTCATTAGAGTTTTTGTTTTCTAGGAATTTTTGTCTTTGGCTCCAATAGGTCTTCCGTGCTTTAGGCGTGATATAAATTTATTTGCTGCCATGTTGACCTTTTTTCTTCAGGAATTTCAATTCTAAATGGAGTATTTGTAGCAGGAATATGAGAGTTAAATACCTTTTCACTACTCACTATTGGTGAAAACATCCGGTAATTGATTCACAATATTTTGTAAATGAGTTATCCTTTGAATTTCAAGTTTACATTGATTTGTCCTTAGATCAAAATGAGATAACTTCGGGTTATTCCAAGTAATTTATTCTCGTGCTTCAAGCACTGAATTTGCTTTCCCTAATGATGGGAAAATGTTCTCATCAAAATGACAATCTTCAAAACATGTCTTAAGAACATCATCGGTCAAAGGTTTAAGGTATCTAATAATAGATAGAGACTTAAAACCAACATAAATTCTTATTCTTCTTTGTGGACCCATTTTAGTCCTTTATGGGGGATGTTACAAGCACATATACCGCACAACCTAAAATTCATAGATGAAATATATTTGGTGGTATACCATAAACAAGTTGTAAAAGAGAATACTTATGGTAAATACTTGGTCTAATTCTAACTAGCGATGCAGCATGTAATATAGCATGTCCCTAGACAGATGTAGGCAATTTTGATTTCATAAGTAATGATCTTGCAATTAATTGAAGTCGCTTTATAAATATTTCTGCTAGACCATTTTGAGTATGTACATGAGCAACAGGATGTTTAACATCAATTCCAAGAGAAGTGCAAAAATTATCACCAACATTGTCTAGTAAAATTTTCTTCGTATGATAATCAGGAAAGTGTGCTTATAGTCTGATAATTTATGCTATTAATCTAGCAAATGCAATATTTCGACTCGAAAGCAAACAAATATGTGACCATTTACTTGATGCATTAATCAATACCATAAAATATCTAAAAGGTCCACATGGTGGACGAATATGCCCACATATATCTCCTTGAATTCTTTCAAGAAAAGATGGTGATTCTATAAGAACCTTTGATGGAGATGATTTGGTAATTAATTTACCTTGAGAACATTCAGCACATAAATTTTTACTTGGTAAAAGAATCTTTAGGTTCTTTAAAGGATGCTCATATGTATTCTCAATAATTCGTCTCATCATTATTGATCTTGAATGTCCAAGTTGATCATGCCAAAGCATAAATTGTTTTAGGTCGAAACACTTCTGGTGTATCACAATGTATGATTCAATAGATTTCATGATTGTATAATAAATTCTGGAAGAGAAAGTAGGTAGTTTCTAAAGTATAAGCTTCTAGCCTGAAATACGTGCAGTAATATAAAGATATTATTTTCTATCTTCATTTGTTATTTCAATATGATAACCATTAGCATGTATATCCTTAAAACTGAGTAAATTTCTTCTGGACTCAGGTGAATATAATTCATCTTTGATGCTCAATCTTGTATTATTTGGTAACACAATATTAGCTTTTCCAGAGCCTTTAATCATGTATGCTGAACCTAATATTGTAGTGACATTAGCTTTGGTTAATGTCAAATACTCAAAGTATTTATTTTCCTTAAAATTGTGTGTGTTGTTGCACTGTCTGCTAGACATAAATCTCAATCATGAAAAGCCCAGTCACTATTCAAAATAGAATCAAAGTTTAATATTTAACTTGAGCCAAATTGAAAATGTTTATAGTAAACATAAGAGCATAGATATTTTAATACAAATAAAAAATCTTAATCATCTCTAATGATTCCACCACTAAGCATGTTTTCTGTCTTATCCGAGTTTTCATAGAAATCAGAAACATCAAGATATATGCTAACATCAATACAAGCATTATGATTTTCAGAACCATCTTTATGAATGAAATTAGTCTCAACTGTATTTTGTTTAAGAGAGGCTTGATATAAATCTGTAAGATGTTTTGGTGTACGACACGTACGTGATCAATGACCATGCATACCACACCTATGACACTTAGCTTCTGGTTTATGCAAATTCTTGCCCTCTCCTTGGTTGAGCTCATTGTGTCTCCACTTCTAGTGGTATGGTTGGTTGCTTTTAAAAAGATAATTTCTTCTCTTTTTCCCTTGACCTTCTTCTTACCGATATCCCTTTAGTTCTTTCTTGTCTTTTGGAAAAAGGTTCCATTCACTCCAGGGAATGGTTTAGAACCTGTGGGATGGGATTGATGATTTTTCATCAAAAGCTCATTATTTCATTCAACCACAAGAAGACATGAAATCAATTTTGAGTACCTTTTGAAATTAAGCTCTCTATATTGTTGATGCAGGACAATATTTAAGGCATGAAAAGTAGAGAAAGTTTTCTCTAACAATTGGTTATCTGTGGTATTTTCACCACACAATTTCAGCTATGAGGTAATTTTGAAAAGAGCTGAATTATATTCACTAACCGATTTAAAATTTTGCAACCTTAGGTGCAACCAATCATAACAAGCTTGAGAAAGTATGGTAAGCTTTTGGTGGTCATATCTTTCCTTTAAATTTTGCCACATAACAAGAGGGTCTTTTATTGTGAGATATTCATTTTTCAATCCTTCATGGAGATGGTGACGAATGAATATCATTGCTTTTGCATGATCCTGCAAGGATGTGTTATTTTCCTTCTTTGATGGTCTCTCCAAGATTGATGACTTCTAGATGAATCTTGGCGTTAAAGATCTATAACAAATAATTATTTCCAGAGATATCAAGAGCGGAAAATTCAAGTTTCATTAGATTTGACATTATCGTTATCTATGAAAACAAGAAATAAATTATTAAATAAAACCATGATTATAAAAGAAAAAAGAAAATCGGTCCTTTAAGATTGCTAATTATTTAGCTTTAGAAATACTAGTTCTTCAGGAACTGTATTTAATTTATTCAGGAACTTGTACAACTAGTTCTTCAAGAACTATATTTAATTTATTTAATTTTTCAGGAACTTATAATACTCGTTCTTCAGGAACTATAAATCTCTTTCTATGAATAATAGTGAAAGAAAATTTACCAAAAATAAATTACAATAATGAAAAGCAAAAATATTAAAATTGATATAAGTTGGTTAGAGCATTGTGATGATAACGTGTTATAAAAAGGAGTAAATAATTAACATAGAAAGAGTAAAGACATCAAAACATAATTAAAAGAGACAAGAGAGAAATATTTTTCCTATTATGAATTATTCTATATTCCAAAGGTGCAAAGAATACAAGACAAATGGTTTATTTATAGGAGAAGGAAATGAACTCAAAGGTTATGTAAATCCAAGAAACTAAACTCAAGAGTTATGGACATTCAATACATATAAATATGAATTTATAAAAATATTCAATATGTATTTTTATTTGCAGGCGGCCAAATAATGCTACAAGCTTATTGTATCATTTTCCTATTATCTACGAAAGAGAGAAAATAGGCATGTGGACCTAAAAGCAATTAACATCACTAGACTCGATCATATGATTATTAACGTAGACAACTACTAATTATATGAATTATTGAAAAATCTACGTAGTTAACAAAAACTCTTTTTAAATAAATATTACAATACTATTTTATTTTTCTATCCAAAAGATCTGTCTTGAGAAGCCCTCTTTAATAATAAAGAAATTTTTGAAAATATTAAGACAAGTCACTGCATTACAAAAATATTTTTGAAAAACAATTATTTTTTATTTTGAATTAGAAATTTTGGTATTTTTTAATCATTTTAATATACTGATATCAAAAATAGTTTTTAAAAAATAAAAATTAATTTTATTTTTATATATTTTTAAATATAAAACATTTTAAAAAAAATAATTTCAATAACATTCCAAAATATAACCGACATCTTATATACAATGAGAGATTTTGTGAGATAGATAGTCATACTAATTTTATTTATTGCGATTCACTTGAAGTAATAAATTACATATTGATTAAGACATGCAAGATTGTCATTTTTCTATGATGTGCCGATTTCCAATTGCTTACAAAAATGAGTGTGACACTCATATTGGTTTTCCTTACTGACTTTATTCTAAAGTTATCAATTCTATTTTGGTTGATGTTTCATTTATTTAATTAAAACAAAACATTTTGGTTTTGGAGTATTTTGGCGTGTTGTTTCAAAGTTGTACTATATATATATATATAGTAATTTAAAAAAATAGTTCATATCCAAAAATAAAATTATAAACATGTATAATATTATAAGAATACCACCATCAATTTTACAAAGTCATTACATTCTCTGATTGCTCTAAAATTTAAATACATATATATATGTCACGAGACTCATCATAAAATTTTATCTCAATCTCACGATCGAATTAAGAGATATGATTGATATTGTAAATTTGTTCATTATTAAAAAAACATTATTTGACCAAAACAGAACAGTCAGAATGAAAGGAGAATGTTCCGACCAAAATTTGGGCAAAACTTTTTCGAACGGACTGAAATTTTAAGTGGGGTAAAAACTATGTTAATATATCTTATTTTTTAACTGATATGAAACGTTTTGGTCGTCCATTTTGGACGAAACAAATTGAAATTAACAAAAATGTTTTACAATTGAATAACCAAATTATTCTCATATTTATTTATTTATTCCGCAGTTAGGTCTGAGACAGGGGCTTTATTGCAAATATAGCACACTCATAACATTAATCTTATAAAAATAGTAGGTGCATTAGTACGTTTGAAAGACGTAACTAATCACACATACAAACTATACATAGTTTTTAAAGTGGTTTTCCATATCTTTCCCTCTTTACTTTTTATGTGAAGATATCCACTTTTCAATTCAATCTTAGAAAATATACAAAACTCATTCAATTCATCTAACATGTCATTAAGTTTAGGAAAATATACAAAACAGTAAAATTATGTTTTATTTCTATATTTTACTTTAATTTTTTAAAAAATTATTTTGATATGCTGATATCAAAAATAAATTTAAAAAATAAAAAATATTTGTATAATATTTTTTAAATAAAAAACACTTTAAAAAACAATTTTAATTAAACTCACATCCATCACTAAATACATCTTGATTGAAGTGAAAGGTTTGAAAGAACAAGGAAAATGATGCAAGAAATTAAAGAAAAAATATGATTTAACTGCTCCAATCCATAATACATCACCTCAAATGTCATAGTGAATAATTGGTATTTTTATTTGCAGGCGGCCAAATAATGCTACAAGCTTATTGTATCATTTTTCTATTATCTACGAAAGAGAGAAAATAGGCAAGTGGATCTAAAAGCAATTAACATAACTGGGCTCGATCATATGATTATTAATGTACACAACTACTAATTATATGAATTATTGGAAAATTTAAGTAGTTAACAAAAAGTCTTTGTAAATAAATATTACAATATTATTTTCTTTTTGTATCCCAAAAAGATCTTGAGAAGCCCTCTTTAATAATGAAAGAATTTTTTTGAAAAATATGAAGACAAGACACTGCATTATAAAAAATATTTTTTATTTTAAATTAGAAATTTTGGAATCAAAAATATTTTTTAAGAAATAAAAAATTTATATTATTTTAATATATTTGTAAACATAAAACATTTAAAAAAAATAAAATAAAATAACATTCCGAAATATAACCGACATCTTATATACAACGAGAGATTTTGTGAGATAGATAGTCATACTAATTTTATTTATTGCGATTCACTTGAAGTAATAAATTACATATTGATTAAGACGTGCAAGATTGTCATTTTCTATGATGTGGCGATTTCCAATTGCTCACAAAAACGAGTGTGACACTCATAGTGGTTTTCTTTACTGGCTTTATTATGCTGAATAACCAAATTATTTTCATATTTATTTATTTATTCCGCAATTAGCTTTGAGACAGGGGCTTTATTGCAAATATAGCACACTCATAACATTAATCTTATAAAAATAGTAGGTGCATTAGTACGTTTGAAAGACGTAACTAATCACACATACAAACTATACATAGTTTTTAAAGTGGTTTTCCATATCTTTCCCTCTTTACTTTTTATGTGAAGATATCCACTTTTCAATTCAATCTTAGAAAATATACAAAACTCATTCAATTCATCTAACATGTCATTAAGTTTAGGAAAATATACAAAACAGTAAAATTATGTTTTATTTCTATATTTTACTTTAATTTTTTAAAAAATTATTTTGATATGATGATATCAAAAATAAATTTAAAAAATAAAAAATACTTTAAAAAACTATTTTAATTAAACTCACATCCATCACTAAATACACCTTGATTGAAGTGAAAGGTTTGAAAGCACGAGGACAATGATGCAAGAAATTAAAGAAAAATAATGATTTAACTGCTCCAGTCCAGTCCATAATACATCACCTCAAATGTCATATTGAATAATTGGTATTTTTATTTGCAGGCGGCCAAATAATGCTACAAGCTTATTGTATCATTTTTCTATTATCTACGAAAGAGAGAAAATATGCATGTGGACCTAAAAGCAAGTAACATCATTGGACTTGATCATATAATTATTAACGTTGACAACTACTAATTATATGAATTATTGGAAAATTTAAGTAGTTAACAAAAACTCTTTGTAAATAAATATTACAATATTATTTTCTTTTTGTATCCAAAAGATCTTGAGAGGCCCTCTTTAATAATGAAGATTTTTTTGAAAATATGAAGACAAGACACTGCATTATAAAAATATTTTTTATTTTAAATTAGAAATTTTTGGAATTTTTTGATATTTTGATATACTAATATCAAAAATATTTTTTAAGAAATAAAAAATTTATATTATTTTAATATATTTGTAAACATAAAACATTTTAAAAAAAATAAAATAAAATAACATTCCGAAATATACCCTGATATCTTATATACAACGAATGATTTTGTAGGATAGATACATGCTACTTTTATTTATTGCGATTTACTTGAAATAATAAATTACATTCTGATTAAGACGTGCAAGATTGTCATTTTTTCTATGATGTGGCGATTCCCAATTGCTTACAAAAATGAGTGCGACACTCGCAGTGGTTTTCTCTACTGGCTTTACTCTGCTGAATAACCAAATTATTTTCATATTTATTTATTTATTTATTTATTCTGCAATTAGCAAATAGAGCACAGCCATAACATTGATGAATCTTTTATTTTCCTGACAGAGTTGCATTGAGATAAAATCTTACAACATTACTAAAGTGCATCCATCACAAAGTAAAACGCAGCACGTTATATATAAGAGTAAAACGTGTTTACGATATCATCTGCTAATTAATTAATTGTAAAGATGAAGTGGGAGTCGAGGCTTTGCCACTGCAACAAGCGGGTACTTTCTCTGTGTTGCCAACCCGAAAACCTCGTCTCTTTTCACATCTTGTGGTTTCATTCCCGGAGGCAATTCCCAGGTGAATCCATGCAGCATGTTGGCCAAGCTGACAAGAATCATCTTTGTCCCGAGGGGATAGCCGGGGCACATTCTTCTCCCAGAACCAAATGGCAGCAGCTCGAAATTATGTCCTTTAACATCAATTCCTTTCCCGACGAACCTTTCTGGCCGGAAATCTTCAGGATCTTCCCACAGATCAGGGTCTCTGCCCATGCTCCACGTGTTGATGAAGATTCTGGTTCCCTTAGGAATGTCGAAGCCACCGACTTTGCAATCCTGAAGGGCCAGGTGGGGAGCGAGCATGACAGCAGATGGGTGCATCCTCATTGCCTCTTTCATGATTGCTTCGATGTAAGGAAGTTGTGGGATGTCCTTCTCCTCCACCCATCTATCTCTCCCAACAACTCTGTCCAGCTCCTCCGTTACTCTTTTGAATAGCTGGGGCTTTTTCAAGAGTTCAGACATTGACCAGTCCCCCATTGTAGCAGCGGTATCTGTTCCTCCAGCAATCAGGTCCTATCCGCCAGCAGCAAGAACAACCATAAATGTTATGTCTTTGTTTCTGCCATCATTTTTCTTTTCTCAGAAAACCAAGCCAATTCGTTACGTACTCTTAAGATATTGGTCTGTTATTACTGATAATTGGCTTTATATAGTTATGAATTACAGGAAAACAGAACAAAAAGAAAAAGGGACAGAAAAAACAAAAACCTGTGTCAACCCCTTGATGTTGTCTTTGGTTAGCTTAACTTCAAGGTCAGGGGTCATCAGCAAGCTGCAAGAGCAGGTCCACCATGTCTTTGGGCTGCCAGTTTTTGGTCGATCTTCTCTTTGCGTTGTGTTCATCAATGACATGGTCATGGAACCTATCAAACCTCGCCTTGATCTCCTTCATCCTCTTGACGTACCCCTGCAAATCCAAGAAATCTAGCCACGGGATCCAGTCCCCAATGTTCAGAACACCATTAAGCAAGAACAACTCATCCAGCATCTCCTGAAACTCCTCAAGTGTAACTATCTCTCTCTCGGACTCCGACGCGCTGAAATACTTCTTTCCCAGCACAATCCTGCTAATAATGCTAAGAGTGTAGTGAGAGAGATAGTCTTTAAGCTCAATAGGCTTACCGCAGCTGCTATACAGGCGTCTCGTAAATTCCCTCATCTCCTCTCTACGCATATACTCGTAAGACTCCAGCCTTTTCGCACTGAACAGCTCCGTGAGGTAAATTTTACGACCCTGTCGCCAGTAAGGTCCGTACGGCGCCCAGGCAAGATCCGAATACTCGTAAGTTGTGTACTTGCCGGCAGCCGTCTGAGGTCTGCTAGCGAACATGTGATCGTAAGTCTTCAAGATTTGTTTTGCCATGTCTAGTGACGAGGTAACCACAACTGGGTAGGAACCAAGTCGGAGCTGCATGGTTTTTCCATACTTGAATGACAGTTGATGAAGAGATTGGTGAGGGAGTGGGCCAAGAAGGTTGAAATTGCCAATAATCGGCCATGGTTTAGGACCTGGGGGAAGTTTCAACGGGTTACGCAAGGATTTGAAGATTTTTGGGAGGTAAAGAAGAGCGAAAACCCATGCTAATACCACAAGAACCAACGAGAAAGCATCCATTGAGGAGATCAAATTTGTTGCTGTAGTAGGTGATGGAGTTACTGAGACTGGGTTTTGCATGGTATTTATAGATAAATTAAGAAAAATAGGTGGCAAGTTGTCCGGACCACCGAGACGAAAAGCAGCTAGTTTTTGTAGTTTGTATTTTGTATTTTATAATTGTTTGTTTGTTTTTTAAAAAATGAAAGGAACACAAAGCAAAGAGCATACGTACGTGTTCATGGAAAGTTTGCAAACATTTAACCACGTAAGAGTTTTTGTACATTATTATTATTATTATTATTATTACTTTTCATTTTTTTCCACGGTTAATCTATAGATCTTTTATTTATATAATCTTACAAGCCTATGATTTTTGTGCAGTTTGAAAAATATTCTTGCATTTTAAAATAGGTCTATGTTTCCAAACATTTTTACAATTGGACAGTAATTTTATTGATGATATATATATATATATATATATTCAAGATCTTTGTGGCATAAAGATAGAAAACACCAAGATAAAAAATAATTAAATTTATTTCATAAAATTCTATATAATAATAACAAACAATCATTTTCCAAATAGTAACCCGTTTTTCAATGAACATTATCAAAAGCTCGTTGAAACCACCCATCAAAGATCGTTCAAAATGGAGCCATTTTTCCCTCATCACCATCACAGTCGAACATAGAATCATCGTAGATCAACAAATGAATATGTATCCTTAAACGCTAAAAAAAACCTGCAACCAGTGACAGAATCAGCCGTTCTGATTAGTGTTTTTCCCCTAGTGAGAAACCAAGTAATTAAAAAAAAATTCTTTAATACACACACACATTCCCCCTAGCGAACTTGAATAGATGTTTCCACTACACTAGTGAAACCCAACCATTTTCAAGGAGAGAGAGATATACATGTCAGATTTTCATACAAGCTGATGTGTGGATCTATAAATAATCAAATATTAATATAATAATTGATTTGATATGGGGAAAAAGAAGAAGAAATGGGTACATGTTCTTACATAAAATATTTACATAAAAGGTTGTTTGTGATTACTCATTCGAGGGAGGTCCATTTTGAAGAACCAACCTTTTACATATGTTTGATTGAGCGATGTCGATCACGAGGATCCATATATACAATATATTATTGGGAAAATCTCGACTTTAATCTCGAATTAGCCAAATCACCTTATAAAGATTCCTTTAATTTTGACAACATGTATGTAAAGTGTTTTTAAGATATTGGGTGGATGATTTAGAGATGATTTGATACTGTATTTTAAAAATTGAAGTTTTTTTTATTTTTATTTTAAATTAAAAAATTTAGTGTTTTTAAATCATTTTGATGTTCTGATATTTTTTTTTAAATATCATTTTAATATATTTCTGAACAAAAAATACTTTCAAAAACAATCTCAACACTTAAAAATTGTAATTCACATGCATAATTTTTCAAGTTGAATTTAAACGTACACGCCACTTATTTGATAAATTAAATTAAGAATATAGTTAATGTAATTAAATCTGTAGGGATATATTATAAGATAGTATGTTTGAACTCCTTACCTCTTTTATTTTATTTGCATATAAAATTAAACACAAAATAATGATGGGCCTATATAGTTTTTAAGCTTATTTACAAGAATTATGTGCTGAAATGGAAAACAATAATCTCAAATTTGATATTCTAGTATTCGAGATGCAATTACATACCAGAATAGAACAGTAAATCACCGGATATTCGAGATGCAATTTGTTGAGAAACAAAGTGTTTGTTTGGATGTTAAGAATTGTGATTATAATTATTTTTAAAATGTTTTTTTGTTTAGAAATTATTAAAATATTTTTTTTATTTTATAAAAATTATTTTTGATATCAGTACATGAAAATAATTTAAAATCACCAAAAAAAATTAATTTAAAGTAAAAAATAAAAATAAAATTTTTTATAGTTTTTTCAAAATCACTTTTAAAATGCAGTGTTAAACATCCTAAGTGAGTAAAAAGCTCTTAAAGTGCGAGAATGTGCAGAGACCACGGGCAAAAGAAAATAATATATTAATATTAAAAAATATGTTTTAAGAGATTAAATAAAATATTATTTTAATGTATTACTAAATAAAAAATATTTTAAAAATAATCATTGCAATAATATTGAAATAAGCTAAAAAAACAAATTAAAAATACAATATTGACCACTTTGTTTGGCTGATAGACTGGCATGTATGGAATTAGAATTGGATTGTATTTCTGAGAAAAACAAATCATGTTTTCAAGTGCTAATATAAATAAAATATTATCTTACTATATTTTCAAGCGAACAACACCATGAAAAGTAACTATTTTATTTTTATCTTTAAATTATTTTTATATATATTTTGGATCATTTTAATGTGTTAATATAAAAATATAAATAGAAGAATTTATAATTCTGTTATATTTATTTAAAAAAAAAATCAATCTTTACTACAATGTAAAACAGAATATACAAATAACATCCTCTCTTTTTTACATTCAACAACCCCGCTCCTGGCCTTACTCTCGCAAGTGTACATAGCTGAAAACCTGAGGGACCGATCCTCTTTTTTTTTGTTATTTTTCCCAGGCATACACTTCATTCGATTAGAAAGAAAATGCCACAGTGAAAAAAAAGGACCATCATTGAGAGCAGAAATTTCAACATATTCATAGATTATTACAAAGGAAAACCCATCTCACAGCTAGCTTTAAAAAGAAAGAAAAAGAAAGGGTGGAAGGTTATGTATTTGTTAATATGATAATAACTAGAAATTTAGATAATCATTAATTTTAGAACCCGTGAGATTTGTCGAAATATACATAAGCTGAACCGAGACCATGTTAAACAAAAATTAAAAAAAAATAAGAGAAACCGAAGGTCAAAGAAGTACGTCCAGTGAGTTGAGTCCATCGGAAGAGGGAGGCTTAACAAGAAGTCAGCATGGATAGTAATATCACCATGCAAAAGCCTTTGCTCAACTCAGCTAACATTCATGCGAATCAATTTTTGGCATGGATACATTTCTAGCTTTACTTGTAATTTTTAATTACTCATATGATCCAATGCTAAAAGACATGCTATTTTAGAAATAAGTGTAAAAATAGATTTATCACAGGCACAATCGCAAGGCTTTCAACACGCTTGTATCGAGACTGAACTTAAAAAAATAGCAAATTTAATATGTGATATCCCACCTAACTCAATTTTTGTGCCGGTAGGCGATGGCAATAAATGGGGAGCCCTGCCTAATATGGACGTCCATATGTCATGTTGATATTAATTGAGCACACCTACCTACAACTTGGCTTCTAGCAAATGCAAATTGAGCGGTGCCGATTCTCCATATATTACTATTACTATATATATATATATATATATATATATATATATATATATATATATATATATATATATATATATATATATATATATATTAACATATACTAAAAGAGGATCTGACGTCATGGTTTAATCACTATGCATTGTGACGTAAATCACTGTGGATTGGAATAGTATTCCTCAATTTTCTAGTTGGTTCGGTTCGGGTCGCTCGAGTTGCCGGTTCAGTGGTTATTTTTGGTTTTGCACAGTGAAATAGCGGTTTTGTCCCTTGAAAATGAAAAAAAAGGCTTCTAGGCTGAGGGGTACCGAGGTAATTGCACGTATAAGGTCTGGTCCGGCCGGGCCCGGCCCGCCGAACTTTTTAATTTTTTAATATTTTTGAAAATGGCTAAATACGGATATAGCCCCTAATAAGAAAAAATCGATGACTTAGGCACAGGGGTAGGACGGTAATTGACCATCCTTTTTTATTATTTTTTTTGAAATATTGTCGGCATGTGCAGAACACGTAACCGACAGTATTCCGCCTCACGCCCTCTTAAGGTGGCGCGTGAGGGATGCTTGGGTCGAAGGAAATGGGATACCGGTGTCTCTGTAGATGCGCTTCCACGTCGTCTTCCTCCCAGTTCGGCGCGTTTTGTCAACCGGTGGCCATTTAAAGCTATTTTCCCCGTTTCTCTCTCTCCTGCACGCAAAAGTACAGGAAAGGCCCCCGAGTTTGTTTTGTTTCTCACTTCAGTCCCTGTAGTTTTAATTATGTGTATGGTCCTGATTTATGTTATATAAGTTGATTTAGTTCGATTGAGTCTTTCAATTGAAATTAATTAAATATGAAATTAATTAAATGTGAATATTTCACTTCGGTCCTCCTTCTTTTAATTTTCAGATTGGGTTTAAATGGCTTAATATATTCGGTACAAAAGTTTCGAGTTTTTTAATTTTATCCTTTGATTTAAATTGATAATATATTTGTTTTTCATTTCGGCCCGTATAATTTTAATTTTTTATTTTAATCCCATTATTTTTTTATATTTCTGGAATAAGCATGCTCTTGGCTTTGATTTTTAATTTTTGTTATTTTCTTATTTGTTGAGGTGGTATTTTTTTGAAAAACATTAGCTCTTAAATTTTATTTTGTATCTATGATCATTTGAAAATTGATATATTTTTCTCCCTTTGTTCTTTCTTTTAGTTTTTTAATTGGTTTTCTTTTATTATTTTCAAGTCAAATGGTTTTATTTGCCTCATAATTTTTATTTTTATTTTATTCTCAGCTTGATCTTTTGTTAAAGTTTTTAGGATTTTTTTAGTCTTTCATTTATTTTTGTTTTTTTTTCATTATTAACACAATAATAATAATAATATTATTATTATTATTATTATTATTATTATTATTATTTTAGCTCTTTTTCTTACTTACTCTTTTGTTAATGTTTTTGAGTTTTTTTCTCTGAAGATAATTTTGATAATTTTTTATTGTTTTGACAATAATAGCAATGATAATTTAAGATGTTAAGACTACGATGTTGCAATTTTTATAATAGGGTGTGGTGATCTTTTTTATTATATTAAATTTTGTATATATAGATATTATATTTTAATTTTGGACCAACAAATCCTATTAATTTCTTTAATCCCAATAAGTATAAAAAATGTTTTCTCAACCCACAACGTAGTGCTGTCAATTTTTTTTAATTTTCAAGTCAAATGAATTTTTTTTCAACTAATAATTTTTATTTTTGTTTTATCATTTTTTTTCTCTATTGTTAATGTTTTTAGGCTTTTTTTAGTCTTTAATTTAATTTTGTTTTTTTCGTTACTAACCCAATAATAATAAGAAGAAGAAGAAGAAGAAGAAGAATAGTTTTTTAGTTTTTTTTTCTTACTTGTATTTTTGTTAAAAAAAAATTTGTTTTTTTTTCTCGGGTTAGTTTAATAATTTTTATTGTTTTGGCAATAATAGTAATGATAATTTTAGAAGTTAAGACTTCGATGTTATTGTTGTTATAATAAAATATGTTAATCTGTTTCATTATATCAAACTTTACTTGTAGAAATATTATATTTTAATCTCAATAGGTATAAAAATTGTTTGCTCTGCCGGCAACATAATGCGGGTAATTAAATAGTATATACTATATAGCTACAAGAGGTCATCCATTTGAACAGTTAATGAGCAATGATTTTCATTGTTCATTATTTTTCATTATTGTTCAAATGGGGCTTTCCTTCTTCTTCTTTTTGTGTAACCATGCTTCTTTTTTTTTGTTTTTTCATAACTGGGATATCCGTGATAGTTGACCCGCACCACGACTAATCTAAGAATCCTTTTTTTCCTCTTTTTTTTATGACCAGGGTGTCCGGGTCAGTTTACGCACACCATGATTTTTTTTTCATTATTGTTTGAAAAGGTGCTTTCTGTTTTTTTTTAACCATGCTTTTTATTTTTTTATAATCAGGGTATTTGTGGTAACTTACACGCACACGACTAATCTCCGAACCCATTTTTTTTGCCACTTATACATTTGTTTTTGTTTTTTATGACCGCGGTGTCCGGGTCAGTTTACGCGCACCATGATTTTTTTTAATGAATAGTGATTTTCACTATTCATTACTATTTGAAAAGGGGTTTCGCTTTTTTTTACCAGGCTTATATTTTATATAACCGTGGTATCCATGGAAGCTTACGTGCACCATGACTAATCTCCGGGCCCGATTGTTTTAACATTTTTTCTGATTTTTTTGCCACTTATACATTTTTTTTTGGTTTTTTTATGACCGAGGTGTCCGGGTTAGTTTACGTGTACCATGATTTTTTTTCTCATTACTATTTGAAAAGGTGCTTTCCCCTTGTACTTTTTTTTATAACCGGGCTTCCTTCTTTTGTTTTTTTATAATCGGGATGTCCGGGGTAGCTTACGCGCATCACGACTAATCTTCAGGCCCACTTTTTTTAAAACATTTTTTGCTTGTTTTTTTTGTCACATATACATTTTTCTTATAACTATGGTGTTTAGGTCAGCTTACATATATTTTCAAACTGGAATGTATAGTGAAAATCACATCAATGAACAGTAAAGGCGCTTTCCCCTTGCACTTTTTTTTTTGTTTTTTTTAATAATCGGGTTGTCTCGGGCAGTTTACACGCACCATGACTAATCTCCGGACCCATTTTTTTTACATTTTTTCCCGTTACTTATACATTATGTTTTTGGTTTTTTCTTATAGCCAGGGTCTCCGGGTCAGCTTACACGCATCATGATTTTTTCCCCCTCGTATACATTTTTTTTTATTACCAGGGTGTCCAGGCCAACTTACGCATGCCACAAATAATCCTAGAACCCATTTTTTTAACATTTTTTTCCTGTTTTTTTTCCACTTAATACATTTTTTTTCATAACTATGGTATTCGGGTCAGTTTACGCGCACCACGACTATTAGCTAAAATAGCTCGCTCAAACATGGTGCACACACTCACAAAACACTGTGGATTACAACAATCTATTAACAATTTGGCCCCTCAGTGAGCCTCAACCCTTGCCTTGGGATCATGGGTATTTTTGAATTTTCCATGGGACCGGTTGACATTACCAAATTATTTGGGGGTAGTTTGTATTTTTCCTGTATTTTTGCATAGTAAAATAACTATAATACCCATGAATAAGACAAAAATGCACACGTACCGCCGAGGGCATTAAGGTTATTGCACATATATTTTTTAATAGTTAAATACAAATTTACCTCCATATATATATATATGACCTATTTATTATTTTCAAGAAATGATATTCTAAAATATTTTTAATATAATAATACGATGAATAAATCTTAAAAAAAAATAAACAACAATGACGGTGTCAGCGATAGTATGACCAATAATAATTAAAATATTAATTATGTGTAATAATATTTTATAATGACAACTATAATAATTGTGACAAAAATTCATTGGTCAATGTTATTTTTGTGAAAAATAACTTTAGAATCTTTTTTTATGTATGATATTTCAGATCTCATATCACGAAAAAAAATATAGGAAACCACACGTAGATAAGACAGGTAGAAAAATTGTGTCAAATTATCTACAATAATAAAATAAAATATTGTCCTGTATTTCGCCATAGTCGGCACCAAATTTTTTAACATGTAACAAAATTGTTAATGGTCCTAAATTTTTATATATATTATTATTGGGACTTTTTCCTTAAAAAAATAGAAGAGACTAATTATATATTGTGATATTTGTTTTTCATATTAACGTACTAATATATATATATATAAAAAATTGAACTGACTTTTCTTTAAAAATCTCACATTAATTTAATTTAAGTGTTCTAAATTTTTTTAATTTAATAATATGAAGAAAAAAATCTGAAAAATAATCTTTGATAAATTTTAGTAGTTACATTTTAGTTATCTGTCAAATAAAGTATTCAACACATGGTTAAAACAAGCCCAACAAATAATATATCTTTAGTCAATTTGATCAATTGTGGTTTTCTTATCTACCAATAAAATTATTACCAAAGTAGTTAAAATAAAATCATCAATCAAATTGTTTGCTGCATAAAACAAATCACTCATATGTGCTACAATTCAACGATTGTAATTTTAATATTTGCTAATGAAAGAATTGATGAAACGAATAAAACATACACAACAATCACAAAAATTTTCGATTCCAATTGTACAATCTACCGATTAAATAATTATCAAAACAATTTTAACAATAGCAACATTCAATCACTTTTAAGTGGAAAAAAAAGACTCATTTCTAACAGATTCTATCAATTATAATTTTACTAATTAAATATTAAAATTACAAATTATAAGGGCAAGTCCAACGGGGAGAGCTATCAGTGCATGTAAAGCCAAAATTTTAAAAATTTGGCTATTTTTGTTAAATTTACGTCTCCAACGGGGAGAGCTAAATGGAGAGCCAAAATGGCTTCTTCATCTTCGGGAGGCATTCCTACAGGTCTATCCTGCAGAGGCAAAACAAAATCCGACCGTTGTATTGTTACCGTTGTCATTGTCCAAATTAAAACACACATCAACACAACAACCAATCAACACAGCCAATCCAAACAAGAAAACAACACAACATAGCAAAATAGAAGGGAGGCAACGAAGAAGAAGAAGAGGAGGAGGAAAATAGAAGAAATGGGTGTGGGGGCGGCTGGAGGAGAGTGAACGATTTTGTGGGGAGTGGATGGGTGTGTGTGGGGTGGGGGGGCGACTGGAGAGGAGTGGACGGTGGCGTGGGGGGCGGTTGGACGGGAGTGGACGGCTTCATAGGGGCGGCTAGAGGGGAGTGGATAGTGGGTGGGGCAACAACTGGAGGTGGGGGGGGGGGGGGGGCTAGAAGAGAAGAAGGTAGGGTTTTTTAGATTGAAATGAAAATGAAGGGGACAAACGGGGAGGGGTGGATTTTTATAGTAAGTATTATTATATTATAATAATTAATTATATTATAATAATTATCATTATATAATAATAATTATTATATTATAATAATTATCATTATATAATTATAATTAATTATTATTACAGTAATAGTTAGCATAAAAAATAGGGGTATTAATTTGTAATTAATTTGATTGAATTATTTATAATGGAATGTATTTTAATTAATTATGTTTGAACTTATTGATTATTTGTTATTGTGTTCATTTTTTTTTTTTTAGTTTTTCTAATACTGAAAGACAATAAGTAACATTAATTAATTTCAAATACAACAACCATAAAAAACATAGAATTACTTGAAAAACATACAATAAGTAGCTTAAATTTTAAATTTCAAATATTGTGGTTTTTTTTAAATTATATTTAAATTTATTTTTTTAATTTAAATATAATTAAAAATAATAATTTTATTGTTTGGGAGTTTTCAAAAGCAATTATTTCATTATATAACTTACTTATAGTAATTGTATAATTAAACTATATAAAAATAATTAAATTTTATTTAAAATAAGATTAAAAAATGGTTATTCAAAATGGCTCTCCAAAATGGCTCGTACCATTGGAGAGCACATTAACTCAAAAACCATTTATACACTATTCAAAAAGTCATTTCTATGATTTGGCTCTTAAAAATAGCTCTTGCCATTGGACTTGCTTTAACATACATAAAATCAATCAGTGTTTTAAATAGAAAAAAAACTCAGTGCAGCGCGCGGACAAATTCACTCGTAAATGGTTGAAAGAGTTACCTCCCTACCATCTGCAGAACAAGTGATCAACAACAAGTCACTTTATTGTTGCCTCAGCTGCAGTGATGTTAATTTACTAAGAACAATCAAATATTATGGAAAACATATCAAAATAATATATTAAATTTAATTATTCATAAAAAATAATTTAGGTTAATTTGTCAAATCTAGAGTATAAGATCAAGATAAAAAAAAAAATTAAGACAGATAGTAAAACCAATTTTTAATCAGCTCAATATTGAATGATAAATGTTTTTTAAAAAAAAACATACAAAAACACTTGAGTCAACTCAAGTTAACGGACCAAACTTGTGATCTAAGTCATGAAATTAATATAACCTCATAGAGCACAAACTAAAAAAATTATGAAATCTAATTCTCAGACAACCATATATTGAAGGACTTAATTGAGAAAAACAAAGTACAAAAAATAACCCAAGACAATCAGAATTAACTCTTAAATTCAGGGTGGCTTATTCCTCTCACAACATAAATATGTTCATGACCTTTTAGCCAACACCAATATGTGTGGTGCCAAGGATGTCTCAACACCTCTCTTTACAACTCAACCCTTTCAACTAGTTGATGGCACTACTTTATGGATATCTCTGAGTTTCATATAATCTTTTGCAATCTTTAATACCTTTCTTTAAACGATCAAACATCTTCTTTGCAATTAACAAATTATTTCAATTTATGCATAAGTCGATTACAGATCACTAGCTAACTATCAAACAGCTTCTATGCTACTTAAAACAAATCATTTTTTATGGTATTCAGATCCATAAAGCTGGAACCCCATTTTAAAGACATACTCTAATGTTGATTGGGCTGGAAATGTTGATGATCGCACATCAACCTCTGTTTATATCATTTTTTTGCGTTATAATCTCATCTCTTGGCACTTAGAGAAACAATGAGCAAATACACACTCCACCATAGAGGCTGAGTATCGGGCACTGGTCAATGCAGCTTCCAAGACAATGTGGTTGTCCACTCTTTTCAAAGGACTCACATTTTCAGTCTAAGGATCTACTTAGTTGCTCTTTGCTAATCTCGGTGTTACACATCTTAATTTTAACTCAGCCAATTATTTGCACATGAAACACATTCAAATTGACCTTCACTTTGTGCAGGACTTAATGCAAAATGGTGTCTCCAAGTCAAACATGCTCACACTCAAGACCAATTGGTTGATCTGGTAACAAAGCTATTGTCAAAATAGCGAACGACATTACTCCATACCAAGACTAGCCTTATCAATGGAAGCTCAATCTTTCGGGGGGAGCTTGTGTGGATCTTGTTCACACCAAAACGGAGTATGTTTGGCCTAAAATTATGTCCATTATTATGTCAATAATATTGTATCAGGAGCTTATTCTAAATTTAAATTTCATAGCTCTATATTGTAACGGTAGCATAGTTTTAGCCTTATTGTTTCATGTTTTCTAAATTTTAGTATTTCAATACCTTTGTATATAATATAGGATTTCAATCAATGAAAGTGTGGGAATTTTTTTTTATTGAAATCACAACAACATTTGATTCTATACAAATAAGACACCCAAAACCAACTTCACTCCTTGTTTTTTCCCTTTTACCCTAACATCTCATTATAGGTATGCTAGATCATCAAGGCAGTCAAAATCGAGATTTTGACACGGATCGGAAAGGGCTCCGAAAAATCGGATCGTAAGATCGGATCGTAAAATCGTAGAAAGATCGTAAAATGTCCGTACAAAAATTATTATTTTTAATTATATTTAAATTTAAAAAATCGTAGAAAGATCATAAATGACAAACACAACTAAAATAAAATGGAGAACATTATTAAATTTATTGCAATATCAAAATTCAAAACTATCATGGATTGTACCGTTCAGTCCATATTGGTCCTCCCTTTTACACCTTTTATTTCTCACTTTTCATATATTGTTTCTTCTCCCACTACACTTCTTTTCTGTTTTTTCAGCTCAAAACATTTTTTTTTCTTTTTTGGATTTCTAAACCAGCCTCCACAATCACCATCTTTCTCTCCTATCAATCTTCCCTCTCCATCAAACAACCTTCATAGTAACCTGCAAGCCTTCACACTACCAATCCCTTTTTTTTGCCAAACACATTAACAGGCACTCCTATCCTTTCTGATGACCACACAACATGATTCACACCCACACTTCCACGATAATTGAGCCTATCACATAGCATAATCATGATAGCCATTATCCACGCATCATTGTCCTTGGACCATGTGAAAGCAAAGTTATCAATTCTGTTTTGGTTGGTGTTTTGTTTTTTCAATTAGAATGGAATGTTTTAGTTTCGGAACATTTCAGCATGTTGTTTTGGGTTTGTATTGTTTATGTGTGTGTGTGTGTGTGTGTGTAATTAAATATATTAATTCAAAGCAAAAATTTAGTTTAAATCCAAAAATAAAATTATTTTGAATTGTGCAATTTGATATAAAAAACCACAATAAAATGATTTTTCTGAACAAAAATATGAACATGTATAATATTGCAAGAATATCTGATCAATCTAGCAAGGTCATTACATTCGCTGATTGCTCTAAAATTTTAACATAATATATATAAATATGTCAAGAAACTCCTCATAAAATTTCATCTCAATCTAACGGTCGGATTAATAGATATGATTGATATTGTAAAATTATTTATTATTTAAAAAAAAAAACACTATTTGGCTGAAACGAAACAGACGGAATGTTGAGATGTCGCGGTTGCACAAATTAATTACCCTAGCTTAAAAGAAATCAAACAGGATAGTATAAAGCAAGCTAGGGATCGATCCCACGAGGACAATTTAGTTCAGATTTTCGTGTTATATGCTATGCAGTTAGAGGGGGTTGGAAGTTGTCTAGGCTAGACTAAAGCAAACTAAGTGAAAATTATAAAAAACTGAAATTTATCAATAAAGTAAACCTTGGTCGCAAGTCAACATCCACCTACAGAAATCAGAACTGATCATGGAAACGACACATCAATTTATATTCTGAATATTTATCTCTTCTTAAAATTAGTTTATTAACGGATCCGCCATATAACTTACCTTAACCATCAAACAAACACAGTGTTTGCACTAGTAATTTGATTTAATGGCAGCATTAAAAACTAGATAAATTGATCAATTAAGAAACATAATTGTACTCAATATATGTTTAGTTCAATTGAATGTTCTCCCTAAGATTAATAATGTAGATCCGCTATAATTATTAACTTAGTTGTTCCACAAATTCATATACCATAACTCCGGTTTTGATATAAAATTTAGCAACGAACAGAATAAAAATATCATTTTACATTTGTTTTTTTTATCTAGGATGAGACTCTCTATTTATATATGTTTATAGGGGCTCTTATATATTTTTCCAATACCATATGGCATTATTATATTGGTTTATCTTTATTTATGGGATCATGTATTTACGACAAGATAGCTTGAATATCTTCTCTTATGTGTCAATATTTAATGGCTATAAATATATGAAGACCCATATTTTTCAATGTCATTCCAATTTTATTTTTTCCTTTCATGTAAAAATAAAATAAAAATGACACATTATGAAATCTGATTGGTAGAAATTTTTTGTTTTTATAGGGTTATTACAACAGTTCCTTCTTTTTTAGTTTGATGATCTTTATGTGTGATTATTGTCTCTTATATTTATTTATTTTTGTTTTCTAAAGGATATGAGCTCACCCTTTATCTCTTTTGCATGATTTATATGAACTAATTTTGCGCTGTTTTAAAAAGCATTGAACAGCCAAGTCCTTTAAGTATTAAAAAAAACATATTATGTATTTTGATGCAGTTTAAAAAAAAGTTTGTTTTAGAACTTTACAAAAGAAGAAATGGGTGTTTATTTTAGCATATTGCAAAAAAAATGTTTTTTATATGCACTTCTAGGTTTTATAACAAGTTTCTAAAACCCATTGAAACTTGGTTCATACTAAAGGGCCATGAAGTCAAGATAACCAAGTTTCCAAGATAAAATAATAATCCAACCTTGATTTATTTCATTACTCAAAATAAAAATATTTTGAGACTTAATTATAATGTTTAAGGTTAATGTACTCATATCAGTATGTATTTACTAACACAAGAGTCAAGAATAACAACTTAGATTGACATTCATCAATGCTAAAATTAAAATTACTTGTAGTATTCATTGACGTTGTAAGAAGGAATATTGACACTGGAATTATAAATAACCTTTAACCATAATATTCATTAATGCTAAAGTAATGAATATTTGTATTCACCAGCCCAAAATTTGAAATATTCATTGTATTTACTAACACCAGAGTTAGAAATATTGACACTAGAATTAGAATAACTTTGAACCCCGAATATTCACTAAAAGTTGGCAATATCAAACCATTTTAGGTAGACCATTGATAGCATAACACAACAAACCCTAAGTAATTTAGGACAAAAACAACAATGTAGCCTATCTTAGATATAATGTTTTAAGGGTAATAGTATTTTTTTTCTTTTCAGTAACAACTCTCTTACCATATAGTGTTTATAGACCATTTATGATCTTTTAATGATCATAATATTAGGTAACAACTCATTAAGTGAGATCTTTCTCCATCACAAGAACACGATGTTAGATAAAGTTTTTTCTTCTTCTTTCTCAAAGGTCATTGCTATATCGAGTAGGGACATTAACAAAGAATTTTGATCTTAATCCCTAGAAATAGGAAATTTTTATATTTTAGTAAAAAAAAAGTAATCTTAATCCCTAAAATACAAGACTTTATTGATTTATGATTTTGAACAGAAAAAAAATGATGTTAATCCGTAAAATAAGAGATTTCATTGGTTTGGTATTTTAAAATGGACATTGAATCAATATTGTTAGTAAAAATTAGACTTTGACCGTGTATTTTTAATGTGTCCAAAATAAACTTTAAGAATGACACTAATACTAATTGGACCTACTAGGACCGCATTGACCTAGCCTGGGTATATTCACAACAAGAGATAATGTCATCACACGTAAAAAATATTAAAAAAACATATTAACAAATTAATACAATAAGAAAAACATGAGCCCTTTATTTTTAAAATCACAAGGTTGTCACTACAAGAGCAACTTAATCAAGATGATATTTCCAATTTACATGAGCCTTTTTAAATAAGATAACAATTTACAATATGGTAAAAACAAATGAATCAAGATGATATTTCCAAAGGCACCCTTCAACTTAATCATTCATGTTCATGCTTATAAAAAAACATTATTTAAAAAACAAAGTTGCAATTCATTAAAATGGCACACAATTATTTTTAAATTTATTATGTTTTTTTTCTTTTTTATACAAAAATTCTCCTACCATATTTAAAACAAAAAAAAATTAATGCACATCTATAGGCAAAACACATCATACCAAAAAAAATTAGACACGCAAGAAATTCAAACATTCTCACACAAATCACTTCTCTGAAAAACATTATCGATACAGATACAAAACTAAATTAGAAAAACAATACAAAATAATACTTTTTTTTCTATAAAGGGAAATTTGATACATGAAATTTGAGTAAATTAAAAATTAAAAAAAAATTAAGAATCCTAACAAAATAAAATATAAAAATAAAAATAAAGCCGCACAAATTTGAATATCTTTTAAACCTTATTATTATATGTTGTTATGAATTGAACAGACACCGAAATAGAAAAATATTTTATGAAACTGTAGGAGGATATATAATAAAAGATATTAATTCAAGTGAAATAAAAAAAAAATGGTTTTGAAATTGTTCTTCTATTAAAATTTATATAAAAAGGTTAATCAATTCCATTAAATGCCACAATATATATAAAGTAGTGTTTTATTATTAATAAATACTACCTGCTTTAAAAAAGGCAAATTGGTTTTTTTTATATTTTCTTTTCTCTGCCTCTATATAAATATATATATTATGGTGGTAGCAGTGTAGCACCCCTTGTTTCTTCGATCTAAGAGTATTTAAATTTCTCCCCTTGTTAATCTGTAGACTCTTAATCTCCAGAAGAGCAAGAGCGAGCAGCGGGAAAGAGTATGTCAGCTCTGGACTCGGACGTAACCATGGTTCCAGTAGGCGAGACGTCAGGCACTGCTGGTTCTTCTTCCTCTAAGAAACCAAAGCGTTTCGAGATCAAAAAATGGAACGCCGTCTCTCTCTGGGCTTGGGGTACTTTACCTAAATAATTATTATTAACTAAATAAATAAATAATTAACCCTATAACTAATTCACTCAACTCGTCTGGTCATTGCAGATATTGTTGTTGATAACTGTGCGATTTGCAGAAACCATATCATGGATCTATGTGAGTTGTTGTGTTCTTACTGTTTTGGTTTAGGGTTTCATATTTTAATTACTTGGTTTTTTTTTATTAATATTGATTAGGTATTGAATGCCAAGCAAACCAGGCCAGCGCTACTAGTGAGGAATGCACTGTTGCTTGGGGTATGCTTTCGATTTTTGTTCAATATCTATGCGTTTTCACTCTTGATAATTATTGCTGTTCTGTATTTATGAACTCGAAAGTGTGATTCGAATGTGCAAAGATTAGGGCTGTGGGCAATATTTAACTAAAATTAAACCCAGGTCTCCATCCTCAACTAGATTCTTTCATCTACATGAACTTTCAGTACATTGCGGTTTATCAGCTCTTTCGTTTTTCTGTTACGCTTTTATTGCCTTGTTCGCTTTCCGAATGATGCTGTTTCAGGTTTGGATTATGAGAGACAATGTTGTGACGAATTTTAGGGGTAGGTAGGAGTGTACTATGCATCAGATTCTCGCCTAGTTATTTTTATATTTATTTTCTGGGTCAATATCTCTGCTAGATAAGTCGTTAATTATTTTATATGCGTGTTGAAATATCATGGATTTCTCCGCTCCCATAAAGCTCTTGTTTTTTTTTATTATTTGAGCAATTTTGGCTTCCACTTGTTATGACTTGTGAGCCATTCCCTATGTTTATGAATTGAGTGGATTGCAATTCTTTCTTCATTTATGATTTTATCAGATTCACTCTTTTGGCCGACTCCTAGTCAAAATATTGTTTACACCCTCGTTTTGTTATTTGTTATTAGTACACTAATTGAAATGGTACTTAATGTTACTTCTTAGATTAATTCATGGCATATGCTGCCAATAGGGTAAAAAAAACATGGAATCCTTTATCCAAGCCAAGCATATAGCCTAGATGCATCAATTTGATCAATTGAGGCCTTCTGTGCCTAGAACCATGTAGATTACCTGCAATAGTTGCTTCCTCTGATCTCTCTAGTTTACTGTTACCAGCATTCTTACAGGCTTTATTAGTCTTTATTCTGGCCCTGTCTGTCTTTTGGGAGTATGCAACAATGAAAATATTTTTGAGCTTCTTCAATGGAACGGTTAGCTGCTGCTTCCAAATGAATGGTCGTGGTTCTCCATCACCACCACCACCACCTCAATTATTATTGTTGTTGTTGTTGTTGGATATTGTATGTAAATTATAACTGAAGCTGTTTAATAATATGATGGTACCTTGTTTATGCTTTGTTTGTTTGTTTATCTTAACATACTTTTTAATTTGTTTCTTATGCTTCTGTGTCTTTGAGTTATAAAATATGTCAAAGATGTAAAAATTAGACTGGCATAAGCACCTAATGTTGAAGCAAGCTTCACTGTTATGTCCACAGGGGTGTGTAACCATGCATTTCACTTTCACTGCATCAGCCGATGGCTCAAGACTCGTCAAGTGTGCCCACTGGGTATGTTTCTTGTTCTTCCCCCAATTCTTTTCATCTACCCGCCTATAGATTTTCTCATTTGTTTTTCTTTGTGGTGTTGTCTCTGCAGATAATAGCGAGTGGGAGTTTCAGAAGTATGGCCACTAGAACGTTTGGAGCCTCTGTGCACAATTTCGTTCTCTGTTTCAATGGTGTCAAGAAGAAAACTTGGATTCCTGACTCCTAATGCGCTTTACCTCGTGTTTTTTCAACATATACTTTTATGTCTATGATTAAAATTCAGAATTTCTCACGTACTGGGTGCAATTTTTAATAGTATCAATCAAAAAGTCAGTGTTATTGTGGACGTAAAACATATTTTTATTTTCCTTTTGCATAAAACTGTTTGATGTGTATGCCTTTGTTATTGTTTGGCATCATGTTTGGTTGCTTCAACGCGGGGTGTGATGAGATTCTACGAGGGAAACGAATCATTCCTGACAGGTGTGAACTCATGACCTAAACTTGTGGGTCGGATTAGATGCTCTGGAACTTGGTTGGGTTGGGCGAATATCAACACTTGAGCTTTTGCAAGGAGAAGGGGCGAGAAAATGAACGTCAGTAGTTTCCTTCCCACGCGTAAGGAGCCCATACTTTGGGCCCATAGTGGATGTTCACAAGCGGCCTCGTAGCCCAAACTTGCGGGATGGATAAAAAAAATGAAAACATTTAAACGACGCCTGAGAGATTCGAACTCTCGCGGGGAGACCCCATGTACTTAGCAGGCACACGCCTTAACCACTCGGCCAAAGCGTCGGATGTGCTGTGGTTGTTTCGTAAATATGAAAAAAACATAACTAACAGAGGCAGTGAATAGAGGGAAGAATGAAGAAGTGATAAGGTATTTATAATAACATATATGATTTAGTATACGTAGTTTGAGTTAAATCAATTATAGCTAATTAGTTGGATACTAATAATTTTTTAACTCATATTATTAATTAATACATATTATCATCAATATTTTATGTAGGTTTTATATAAGTAATGGATGATTATTCTTGCATATAACAAGTTCCACTTGAAGGGTTCCATAAAATGGATTATTGTAATGAAGTTGAGGATTTTATTAAATATGCACTATCTAATACTAAAAATATAAGTAGAGTCGGTATTAGATGTATAGGAAAGATGTAAAAATAAAGTCTCTCGATTCAGATGTTGTTACGATGCATCTTTTACAAAAAAATATTCATAGAGAAATACTTGTGTTAGTTTTCAAATGGAGAATTATATATTCCTTATGAGACCTTGGTAGAAATGATGGTTGGTTCAGTTTCTAGTTTCAAAAACAAGCATGAAATTGTAGATGATAATAGTAATTATTATCGAAGTATAGTTATGGATGCAATGAGAATGAATCAGGGGTGATGTCGTGAATGTTCAATCATAAATGAAAAACCAAAAGCTGGTGTGGGTAGTTTTTTTTATCTTTTAAAAGACTTTGACAAACCTTAATAGGATGGACACACAAATCACAATAAATTATCGGTCATTATACAAGTGTTCATCATCAAGTCATGAGCTAAATGAGGTAGGTTACCACAAAGTCATCAAATGAGCTAGAAATATTTTATCTGAAAGGAATAGGGTTAAAGAGAATTTTTATATTGTTAAATCCATGATGAATCCTTTAGGCCTAGAATACTAGAAAATTAATATTTATCCAAATTTATACATGTTATACTACGCACAAAATGTAAATTTAATTGAGTGATGAACATGTAGACATGCTCGATATAAACCCAAAACTGGAAGATGTAAGACTCTCATCGCACATAGAAAACTAATATATTTTTCAATTACTCTTATACAACAAAAGTTATTCATGTCTCTAAATATTGTTGATCACACAACATGACATTATTCACACGATATGGTGGATATAGTCATTGATTACCCATCTAATGGTGAAGCTTAGAAATCGTTTAATAAGGTGTATCCTTAATTTTCAATGGAGATACAAAACATACATATTGGGTTATATACAATCGAATTCAATCCATTCATGTCATTTTTAAACCATATTCTTGTTGGATGATAAAACTCATGATTTACAACTTGCCACCGAGAAGATGTATTAGACCAAATTTCATGTTCTATTCTATGATCATACTTGATCTTATAGTCTTAGTAGCAATAAAGATATTTATATTCAATCATTGATTGATAAGTTAAAGCAATTGTGGTCATCTAGGACTTTGAAGTATGATGTCTCGAGAAAAAAAATCATATAAAGATAGTTTTAATATGAACTATCAATTATTTACGTGTGTGTGAGATGGTTTTTGGTCGGGTGGGTCATGCATGGAAAATTATCATACTCATATTGTAGAGAAAATAACTTGGCCTCCAATTTAACTAATGGTGGTAAAATGTCTTTGTTTTTTCATTGCCACCAGAGATTCTAGCTAATTGATCATACAAAAAGATTATAAAGGACTTGTCTGCAGGTAGAGTTGAAAAAATTATTGCACCGCTAGTATTATCAAGTGAAAAATTGTAAAATATGGTCTCGCAGTATGAGGATATTGTGTTTGGTTCTCGATATGGTAAACATAACTTTCTTGGTTGGTGTGACCCAAAATTAGGTTAAGTTAAATATTTTCTTAGAAGCTATGTTATTGAAAAAATAATCATCTTCGCTATAATTTGAATGTCATACATATTAAAAAGAACAAGTTTAAAAATATTTTTAACATGGTGATGGATGTGAAAGGGAAGACCAAAGATTATATAAGGGCTATAATGGATATAACTTTTTTGTTACCATGAGAATATGGAGTAGTTTTATGATGGATCAAAGATCGCAAAAATCAAAGTCATTTTTTTCTTAGACAAGAATGCATAGTTACTTGTCTAACAATAACTTAAGAATTTGCATTATGGATATGATTCAAATATATCTAGATTTGTGAATTTAGAGGATGGAAAACTATATGAAATAAAAAGTCATGACTACTGCATGTTTATCAAATACTTATTCGTGTTTTTTTAATTTTATGATATTATGTTCTTTCTTCTTTTATGCATTAAAATTTTTTTTTACTAAATATCAATAATATATAGTTTGATGAGTCGTTTATTTAATATTACTAAAGTTATGTTTAGAAGTGTAATATATGTTGTTGTTTTAAGTGTTTTTTATTTAAAATTTATCATTATTTTATTGTTTTAATATAATCACATGAAAATAATTTTAAAATAAAAAAACATAATTTATAAAAAAAACATGGTTGAATGCATTTGCTATTTGCTGAACAAATATAAATCTAGGCTATTTGCTAGGGGAAAAAGAAATTAATAAAGAAAAGGGCGTCCGTTAGCTGGATAGCGGAAAGCGCTTGGATATTATGAGGAAATAGGGATTGGTATGATAACATAAGGGGAAAAAGCATGGTGAGCGTGCGGCCTTTCTGCAGAAAATTGTCAGCCTTTGCTACTTGATTTTGGTGGCTCGATTGACGGCACAATTTGTGGTTAATAATTGCTGTTTGGCACGTGCTTATTTCGGTTGAAATTGATTATTATTATTTTTTAAAATTATCTTTCATATTAATACATAAAAATAATCTATAAACATAAAAAATATAATTAAAATAAAAAAATATTTTTCAAAATACAATAATAAACATAGTATTTGCAATCAATTTTAAAAAAAGTTTAAAAGAAATTATTTTTTAATTTAAATTATTTATATATATATTTTTTAAGGTGTTGATGTTAAAAAATATAAACATATTATTTAATGTATTTTTAAATAAAAACACTTTAAAAATTAATTCCAGCTACACGACAAACACACAAATCTTAAATTAAATGGGACACGGTGTCAATGATCCCCGTTATTACTTTTCTTTTTCTTTCTCTTCTTCTTTTTGCTTTCACTAGCTAGGTTGATTCTATCTGTTTTTTATTGTTTTTTTTTATGAATTTATAAACACACAAAAAATAATTTAAAATAAAAAATAAAATATATTTTTTTAATTTTTTTTTCAAAAACACTTTTAAAATGTAATTATAAATATGATCTTTGAAAACAATTAAAAAAAAAAGTTAAAAAGAAATTATTTTTTTAATTTAAATTATATATATATATATATATATATTTATATGAGATGTTGGTGTTAAAAAATATAAATATATTAATATATTTCTAAACAAAAACACCTTAAAAATAATTTCAGCCCGGCACTAAACACACAAATCTTAAATTAAATGGGATAAGGTATCAATGATCCCTTTATTACTTTTCTTTTTCTTTTTGCTTTCACTAGCTGAGGTTGATTCCATCTGTGTTTCTTTTTTGTGTGGTGAGCCAAGTTTATTAAAAAAAAAGACACAATTTGGGGAACCATTCAAACCGAAGACTAAAAGCTTTCAAATAGAACCATGAGTTCTTTTTAAAAGAAAAAAAAATCAAAATAAATTGGAGTTTTTCAATATAAAACAATAATTGATAGTAATTCCTTAACTTATCCAAAATCTGAGAAGTCTATTATAGTAAATTTAGTTATTCATTTAAAAAACAATTCAATAATAAATGTTTTGTCAAGAATGCTTAATAATTTTTATTACAAGAAATATATGTTTTGACTTGATTTTAAAATCTATTTTTGTGGGTTGAGAAAGGAAAAGGGAAGTTTTAGGATAACATTATGTCTTTTGTGCGTCATGGTGAGATTAGAAGTAATAATTATGAGAATTATAGTAGTAGTTAGTTATGAATACTGATTATTTTATTTTGTAATTGTTTATTTATTTTCTATAATACATATTTTAATTTTATAAATACGACATTGGGAAAGACAGTCGCTTTCTGTTGCGATGCTGACTTCACACAACATTTTTTAAAAATCTAGCCGTTACCACCGGGAAGAGGGCAGGGGAATCCTCTTATCTCAGGCCCTCAACTCATTACAAGACAAAACTATACACAACCATTTCAACACTAAGCCCCCTCTGCCTTGTTTCCCGTGCAACAACTTCTCGTCCAAAACTCCCCACTATGTTTGCTGTTTTTTCATGCTCCCTAGCTCTAATTTTTAGGGTTTATTAGTTCCCGTATGGATTGATTTAATTAATACACGATCTGAAATGTGAAATTAAAATAATCTTGTAAAATACACATAAGAAATCATAAATGTAAAATTCCAACTATTAAGGTATGGACATAATGGTTATTTTTTAAAGAATAAATTGAAATAATATATTTTTTTATTTATTCAAACTCAATTTTGACATAAGCAAGTTAAAGCAATAAAAAAATAATTTAACGCTAAAAAAATAATTTTCTTGAAAAGTGAGTCCTTCCTATAATAACAAGTATTATTTTAATGTCAAATAATGAAAAATTAAAAAATAATTTGATGACATATCAAAGAAAAAACTTTGATCAATCTAGGTTAATTTGACTAAGTTATGACATGCTTCATGAGATTGAGATAAAAAATAAATTGTTTAATAAAAATGTTTGAATTTACATCAATTAAAAAAATAAATAAAAACTTGAGAAAGAGATAAAAAAAAATAGGAATAAAAAACTAAGAACATAAAATAAAATAAACAACAATTGGAGGATGTATTTGAGGTTTATTGGTTGTTTGGAATTGCGGTCGAAACGAAAATTGGAGCAAAAAGCAGTTTTTGTGGTGTTTGGTAATGGAGGAAACGCGGATTAATTCACCATGGGACCCACCAAAAATCAATTGAAACTGTGGTTCATGAGAAGCTGGAAAATGAACCTTTCCTACGATAGTGATTGATTTTTTTTCCCGCGTTTCATGGATTGCAAGTCTTGGTTAGCAGCTTAGAGCAACATCGTACTGGGAAGCAACCGACGGTATCTCTCTCTCTCTATATAGCTACAACTCTATCTCTCCACGACGTTAGTTTTCTCTCTTTACACAGTGGCGACTCTCTCTCTCCACAGTCAGGGGTAGCCCCGGAGACACCACCATCATTCCCCTCATCACCGGTAGGCTCTCCTCCACTCCATAAGCTCCTCTGTGACCACCTCCAGTGAGAGCAAGAAGCCCTAGCACCGAAGCAGCAATGACGACAACAAGTTTTTGACACTCCTATCGCCCATCATATGCCACCATTTCTAACGCCACCACCACAGGAAGAACCATCTCACTCTCCTTACCCATCGACATCGACCGTTGATACTCTCGTCGCTGTCGGTCAGACACTGTTGTTCACGTTTTAAGAAGACGTGAACTGTGCAGCGCACTGTTTCACGCGAAACATTTTAAAATTGGACTTGGGCTGGGCCTGCTCTCGCCCCAACCTAAGTCCAGCAGAGTTGGGGTTTGGCCCAATTTGTTTGGGCTGACCCATTTAGTTGGGTTGGGCCCAATTCGATATTTAAAAAAAAAAGTGTAGATAAAGATCGGTCCTAGTGAAAGGAAAAGACATGAATTCATTTCACTCCACAACCCTATTGTTTTTTGATTGATAATGAATCAAAAACTTGCAATTGGATTTGGTCTTGAAATTATTTCTCCACAACTGGATCGCAGATGTTGTTACTAATGATATTGTTACCAGATGTTATACCTCAAACAAATAGCGAGGGATCATAGAGGCATTCACATGTCGATTTAGTTTGTGATGAAATTGCAAGTATATTGTTTTTAATCTCAAAACCATACAATCATTTAGATTTAGTGTTTGTTTAAGTTTGTAATTATATTGTTTTTTAAAGTAATTTTCGTTTCAGAAATATATCAAATGATGTATTTTATTTTTTAAAAAATAATTTTTGATATCAGCACATGAAAATGCTCTATAAACACTAAAAATAATAATTTAAAATAAAACATAAATATATATAAAAAATATTTTTTTGTAAAAGTACTTTTTGAAATATAATGCCAAACAATGTCTTAGGTTGGTTGTTTTTTTTTATGTGTGTGTGTGTATAAACTAAACATGTCAAATTAATTTTCTTTTCAAAATCCTAAAATACTTTAACACCTTAACACCTTAATTTAAATTTAAGGAAGAAAAAAATAAAGTTCAATTTAATACCGTTGTTTTAATTACAATTTATAGATTTTACATAATTTATTTATTTATACTAAACCGTTTTTTAAATAAAAGCATTTTGCAAAACAATTATATCTTTATTAGCGGATTAACCCATGTATAATTCTTTTTTTTTAAAAAAAAACAAAATAGTAGCGGTTATTTTTAAAATACCCAGAAAATATTTTGAACAGTTATGTATGAAAATATATTTTTTAAAAATAAAATATTATTTACACCATAAAAACCAATAGCCGAACACGTAAATAAAAAAAAGTAGCCTAGCTTACGGTGTAGACGAAGCCCATACCTGTGCTAGTAACAGTAACACACAGCATGATTCAGAGATGAATGGGAGACAGTTCATTTACCAAGTAAGCGTGGGTTTCCACAGTGGGACCCACCCTCCTCCACTCCTGTCTTTATATTTACTTATTTAGCAGTGGCAGCGTGCGGGAAAGTCTACATTAACCGCTGCTACTATTTGCATTATTATCTTCCTGTTTATTCCTTTTTATTTATCTCACAATGGCATTCGTGTAATATAGGAGGCTTGGAGGGCTGATTTACAACCACGATGCTTTTTATAACCGACACTGGTCCTTCTATTCTCCGTGACAGTGGCTGCCTGCACCACACCCCCATCTTCTCCCACTTTCCCTTTTCCTTTTTTAAATTTATCCTGTTCACTGTCACAGTCATCTTGTGCTCCTCCTCCATGGCCGGGATTTGGACGCTCGCTGCCCTCCTCCTGCTGTCCCTCTCGATCTCCACCGCCGCAAAACAAACCTACATTGTTCACATGAAACACAACACTAAACCAGACTCCTTCCCGACCCACCATGACTGGTACACTGCAAGCCTCCAATCCCTTGCTTCCACTCCTGACTCCCTCCTCTACACTTACACTAATGCGTTTGACGGCTTTGCTGCCTCCCTCAGCGACGAAGAAGTTGAATTATTAAAACAATCTCAGTCTGTCGTCGGTGTTTACGAAGACACTCTTTACTCCCTCCACACCACTCGTACTCCTGCTTTTCTGGGTCTTAATACCGACCTAGGACCACTTGATGGGCGTCACGCTTTGGACATAAATCAAGCATCGAATGATGTTATTGTAGGTGTTCTTGATACTGGGATCTGGCCCGAGTCGAAGTCTTTTTCTGATTCGGGAATGCCTGAAATCCCGACTCGATGGAAGGGAGAATGCGAGTCTGGTCCTGATTTCAGCCCCAAACTCTGCAACAAGAAGCTGATAGGCGCGCGATATTTTTCAAAGGGATACAATATGGCATCGAGTGGTAGAGGTTACTTAAAAAAACCCAAAGAAATCGAATCTCCGCGTGACCGGGACGGGCACGGTACTCACACTGCAAGTACAGCCGCTGGGTCTCAGGTGGCTAATGCTAGTCTACTAGGGTATGCTAGCGGCACGGCCCGTGGAATGGCCACCCACGCGCGTGTTGCTTCCTACAAGGTCTGCTGGACTTCTGGTTGTTTTGGTTCAGACATTCTGGCAGGAATGGATCGGGCAATTGCAGATGGCGTGGATGTCTTGTCCCTTTCTCTTGGTGGCGGATCAGCGCCGTATTACCGCGATACGATTGCGATCGGTGCTTTTACGGCGATGGAGAGGGGCATATTTGTGTCTTGTTCGGCTGGTAACAGTGGGCCTAGCATAGCTTCACTTGCAAATGTGGCTCCTTGGATCATGACCGTTGGTGCTGGAACTCTGGACCGGGATTTTCCAGCTTATGCTGTAATGGGAAATAAGAAACGGTTCGCCGGTGTTTCGCTGTACAGTGGGGTAGGAATGGGGGGGAAGCCGGTGGGTTTGGTGTATAATAAAGGAGGCAACAGCACAAGCAATTTGTGCATGCCCGGTTCACTTGAACCGAAGCTCGTCCGTGGTAAGGTGGTGATTTGTGACAGGGGAATTAATCCACGCGTCGAGAAGGGTGCGGTCGTGAGGGATGCAGGTGGGGTTGGGATGATATTGGCCAACACGGCGGAGAGTGGGGAAGAATTGGTGGCGGACAGTCACTTGCTACCGGCCGTCGCTGTGGGGAGGAAAATCGGGGACGTGATTAGAGAGTATGTCAAGAGCGATCCAAACCCAACGGCTGTTTTGAGTTTTGAAGGGACAGTTTTGAATGTACGGCCTTCACCAGTTGTAGCAGCATTTAGCTCAAGAGGGCCAAATTTGGTGACAAGGGAGATACTGAAGCCGGATTTGATCGGGCCCGGGGTCAACATACTGGCTGCTTGGTCAGAGACGATCGGACCCACTGGACTAGAGACCGACACTAGAAAAACCGAGTTCAATATCATGTCAGGTGCGCTCTCACTCCCTGTTTTCCTCGAGCCATGTGTGTTCATTGTTAGCTATTAAACTAGGAGGAATATTTTACATAGCATGCCAAGTTTGCTCATTGTTTATTAAATGTGGATTGAAAACGTCTGGTCGGGAGGAGCTGGTTTGTTTATAGCGGTGGTGGTGAATAATTTGAGAAAGTGGTGCTGACAGGCACAAAACACTACACAATCAAAGCCTGCCTGTGCAAGAACCTATCTGTAAATGTTGGTGGAAGCGGATCTTGATTCGTTGGAGCCAGCACTGGTCAATAAAAGATGATGATGGCCTGGCTGGCTCTGTCGTGTATGCGGTCCCTTTTCGCTTTAGCATTAGCATTAGTATATTATTACAGGAAAGCAACACCAACCTAGGAAAGTCTTATAGCAATGATGTTGTCTACTTTGCTGTGCAGGAACATCCATGTCATGCCCGCACATCAGTGGCGTGGCTGCATTGCTGAAGGCAGCGCACCCAACATGGAGCCCGAGCGCTATGAAATCTGCTCTCATGACCACCGCCTATGTTATCGACAACACCAACTCCTCGCTCCAGGACGCTGCAGGGAGTGCACCTTCGAGCCCGTGGGTCTCATGGGTCTGGTCATGTAGACCCGCACAAAGCCCTCTCGCCGGGCCTCGTCTACGACATCTCAACAGATGAATACATAGAGTTCTTGTGCTCTCTGGACTACACCATCGAGCATGTCCAAGCCATTGTCAAGCGACCAAACATCACTTGCTCGAGGAAACTCAGCAACCCCGGTGATCTCAACTATCCTTCATTCTCGGTGGTGTTCGCCAACAATAGGGTCGTGAGGTACACCCGGGAATTGACCAATGTGGGTGCCGCTGGCTTGACCTATGAAGTGGACGTGACGAGGCTGCCGGCGGTGCAGGTGACCGTGAATCCTTCTAAGCTTGTTTTTAAAAATGTCGGTGACAAGCTTAGATACACGGTGACTTTTGTGTCAAAGAAAGGTGCCAGCCTCACCGGTAGATCTGAATTCGGTGCGATTGTGTGGAGAAATGCTCAGCACCAAGTCAGGAGCCCAGTTGCGTATTCATGGACGCAGTTGTGAGCTTCGGTTTCTTATTTATTATAGGGGTGAATATGGGGTTTTCTGTTGTGGGCTTGGACCAACTTTGCTCGAGAGCGAGCTTCATAAAATGGAAGAGGCCAGAGTTGGGGATGATTGGGTTTGATTTCAATTAACCGCGTGTTCGAGAACCTAATGTAATACTATCTGAAAGGATACAAATTCAAGATCACATAACTTGTTATTGCTGAACTACGGCCTGAAAAAAATGTCAAATCTTCCTGTAACTCGGTAACCTTTCCAAGTGGGTGGCTGATTTTGACGAACACTTAACCATGGTTGAAGGGACAGGAAAATATCGATCATGGATAGTTTGAGCCCTTTTCAATCTATAGTATCTTTCGTAATTTACTAGATAAAACGTTAAGGAAATGTTAGGCAGATTCATAGCTCTGACACCATTTCAGAGGCAAAGCAAAGGTCCGATCAATTATTTTGATCAGAAAAACTGGCATTCGAGGGCATCCTAAGCCAGCTTTTAAATGGTCCCTTCGATCGGAAAAAAGCCCAGACAAGCAGCCTTAGCGGTACTATTTATTGACAAAAGAAAAACACTGGCAGTGGCATCATGTTGAACACTTCCTATAATTCATTTTGAGAGCTGAATGACAAGACAGCACCTGTGCTCTGTGGTTTTCAGTCTTATGACCAGTAATTTCCAGAACTCCGCCAGAATATGGCCACCCGATTCAATTATTTTGCTCAATAATTAGCAAGGAGGTCCCCATCAAGTTTGAATTATGAGTGTCGATGATTTCAACTCTCTTTTCAATTTGAAGATTGAACAAGCGTCGTGATGAAGGTGAATAATGAGCAAACTCTTGACAATGCATTCTTCAGACGCATGTATTGTCTCGCAAACAAAATACAAACCTCGAATCGAACTATGATAAGACTACATCTATGAGAGCACCAGTCTTGCATGAACATAGCCAAACCAATTCAGGCCCCAAATAAACCAATCAGTGTCTAGATTGCCATCCTATTATTCGTGGTTTTGAGTTTTCCAATGGAGCTTGTCTGTCAGGTGTGGTAGCTGCATGGATTGAACTCTCTTATCTGGCCATTATAGACCTACTAGCCAAGGCCAGTTCAAGAAACATAAAAAATAAACAAAAACGTCCTTCCCAACATCGACAAGCTCTAGATGTAGAAATGGAATGGCAGGTTGTAGATAAAAGCTTCCTTAAAATATAGCACTGCAATGCTAGAGGAATAAACAACATGGATTACAGCAACAAGCCTTTTTACAATTGCAACAATGGCGTACCTTTGGACATCTGGGACAAGAGCATGTCCACCTGCAAGAAGGGCAATCTGGGCAAGAAGGCGATCGACAAATGCAGCAGCAGTTCCTGCTGCATGAGGTCTTCTTTCTACAGCAATGGGATCTGGGACGAGGACAGGAGCAGCAGCATCGCCACTTTAGAGTTGGGCAGCTGATGCAGGAGGAGCAGTTGCATGGATTACATTCACAGCACCTGCATGGATTACAATCACAGCAGGCTGCATGGATTACATTCACAGAGGCTGCATGGATTACATTCACAACAGCTCGGACATTCTGGAAGACAGCATCCCGAAGAACAGCAGCAGCAAATCCATGATAGATTAAAACAGCGTGCACCACTGCGAACGACAAAGGAAATCATGTTATTCATGAAAGAGTCGAGTCATGCGGCGAAGAGAAACTTGGCGGTCATTTTTATGTAACAAAAATGGATTGAAGGCCTGGCCTTGTTTTCTTAACATGCCCCACTAAGTTCATGATAGGACGTTAAATACATCAATTACAAGAGTTAAGGTCTTGTAAGCTCTCAAATTAAAGAGTTTTATGGATCATCGAGAACCAAAAGAATCCGCAATGAATATCTTGCAAACACCAATTAATGGGATTGAAATGTTAGAAAAATGGACGAGGAAACAGTACCATAGCCACTTCCAGAATAGACAAGACCTTCGTTTCTTCCGACTTCTGGTTAAAATGGAAAAAAAGAGGAGAGAAACATAAGGCTATATTATTCCTCTTCAAAAATAGAAAGCAGAGTTTAACAGATGATACTGTTCTTACGTAGGAATCAAAGGATCTGGGTTAGCCACAACAAAGTCAGCGACCCTGCAAAAATATATTCCAATTAGCCGATCATTGAGCAGAATCTATAACTTGTGCATACAAGTTTTGGAACACTTGAAGCTATGCCATGTAATTGTATAACTGACGTACTCTTTGCAGCATCTGGATGCAGGCTGGAGGCCTTGAACAGATTTTAGTTCCTCCTGCTCAAGTTGAAATTGCCAATTCAATATTCTTTCATGGTATAAAAGAGAATAAAAGCCTATCAGAGAAAGATTTTTTTCTTTTTTTTTTCCATCCAATTAATCAATCTTCACACAAACTTCATGAAATAAATTGGCTGGTAGGAAGCGGAGCAGCTACAGATATTAATGACTGCTCATCTTCTATCATACAAAACCTGTTATGAGGATGCCGGGAAATAACCAGCTATAATCACTCCCAAGACTGACTAAATCCATCTTGTGGTTCGGGTTGAAACAAACAAACAAATACTAAATATACAACTCTCTATCAGTCTGATAAGTTGGCAGTGCAAATAGTAAGCAGAACACAGAACGTCCAAAGCTACAGGATGAGCAGTGAAAATAACTGGTGGCGTCGACAAAGCAACTCTGCCTCTCAAAGAGAGTGCATTTCAAGAAGGAACATTGCTTCAAGTTTCAGGTTACCTAAAGCCAGCAATAATGACAAATCTTTTTTTGTTATTGAACAATAACAGTCCATCTTTCCCGTAAGATGGCATAACAAGATATCAGTCAGCTAGGTACTGATGCATCTGGGATAAAACAACCAGCCCAAAAATACCCAATTTGCATCCTTCAGCTACCTGCAGTAGCTGGTTCTTTATTATGTTTAAATTGTGTGTTCGCAACTAGAAGGACCGTACCTCCAAGAAATCCTCACACGCTATTAGCTAACAATACAAAGCAAGTTTCAGCCTAATTTTCCATTGTTGATGCTACAGAAAACCAATAAAACGCTTGTTAAGCTTGTTTCAACTTCCCTTTTCTAGTTTCTCCTCTGTTTGATGATTGCTATGATATTATCACTTCAACTTCTCAAATCCACTAGGATTTAGCATATAAGAAATTAAAGAAACCAAATAGAGCACAGAATGATAGCAAAGTTGAAAGCCCACCTCTAAGAAACCAATCTCTCTCTCAAGCATCTGCACTTTAAGCATTTCCCTTCGCTTTCCATACAAATCCGGATACTCTGGCGGTGACTTTGGACAGGGCGGCGGCAACGATGGCACAGAGGAAGAGCCACCCGTCGCAGCAGGAGCCATGACTCTCTGTAAGCCACCCGTCGCAGCAGGAGCCATGACTCTCTGTAACCCTTTTTCAGCACTCAAATCTCAAGAAACTAGCAAGTAGATAGAAGAAGGAAATGCAAAAGGAGAGTAAACAAGACACGACTAACAGATATAAAACATACTTGGTAATAGTATAGTACTAGGAAATGGAAACAATAACATAGCAAGGGACAAACAAGAAGCGGGCAAGCAATGTTAGGTGTGAATGCAGTGACAGTACTGGCAAGGGTGGAAAAAAAAGTTGAGTGGAGTGGAAAGGGAGGGAGGAGCCTCAGAGCTAGGTAGGCAGTAATTACGTAACCTGACAAGGATAATTACAATACCCAGAAAAGAAAAGTAGCAGGCAAGCAAGGGACTGAAACAATTTAATAAGAGCAGAGCTGGTACATGAGTGAAATAATTTATGGTTGCACCATGTAGATAGATAGATTGAGAATTTGAGAGAGTGATTTATTACTTTCACAGAGAGACTGTGCGTGTGGTTAGAGAGGGAGAGAGAGAGAGAGTTCTGTGCGTGTATTCATCTGACGGTGATCTTCTGAAGCCACTAGCTTTATGCATGGTAATAATGGTAAAGTCGGCCGTGGAAAAAGCCTGCAAACAAGTCTCTGTACGAACCCATTTTCGCCCCTCCAGTAACAAGCTAGCTCGGAAGTGCTTCGATCCCTTTTCTTTTTACTACAAGATAAATAATAAAAACAAAGTCTTTCTTCTCTCTCTCGTGCGTGTGTTTTGTTTTTCTGGTCTGAGAGAGTGTCGCTGGAAGAGGAGGTGGATGTGCAGAGGGCGAGGCGAGAAGCACGATGTGTAGTTAAGTACCTGAGTTGACACGTGATGGCTGCGTAGGAGAGATAAAAGGTTGTTCTAGGAGAGCAAGTCGCATCGTTTTGTGTATTGGGCGAGACATATTGGACTGGGAAATTATGTCTCGATATCTCCGAGCCAATCCCCGTATTTGTACTAACTACCGATTCAGTCCCCGAACTTTGAGTCCTTGCAAATATATCCTCAAGTGGAGTTGATATGGAAGCTATTACTTAGCTTCACCAAGTTAATGGCCTTTAAAACAATATATCCTTTAAAATATAATATTATAGGATGTGATTCATAAAAAAAGAAGAGGGTTAAAATGTTTTCAATTTTATGGTAAGGGAAACAGACGGGGATGAACTTGCAAGGACCAAAAAATAGCAAGTTTTGAAGGTAAGGGACTGGTCCGTTAATATGCACATATGTCGGGGACTGATAGAGTAGCTCATCGAATTGCAATTTTCCAAGCATGAAGCAGCTCTGATTTTGAGAAAAAGGAAAAAAGGAATAATCACACGACGAAGAGGGTGAAATCCGATATCGAGTGTCGACCTCTTGCAAAAGAAATTGAAGAGCTGGGATGTTCCTATTTTTTTTGTTTAAGGAATCACACTACGAACAAGACAAAATCGACTGCATCTACAGTAATATATATTTATTAGATACCAGAAACTCTATACCTATTCAAAATATATTTTATTGATTTAAATAGATGACTCAAATTTTATTATATTTGAATTCAAGATCTGTATTATAAACTCGACGATTGCACTGCACGTCTTGATTTGAATTCAAGATCTGTATTATAAATTCGATTGATTGCATCTTGCATTTCGTCTTGAGATTCTGTCGTATAAATTATAAATATTTTACCATTACATTATGCTCCTTGAGTAATATATATATATATATATATATATATATATATATATATATATATATATATATATATATATATAATGACATTTCTGTTATGTCTGATTTTGGTTTCAGCAGTCTCTTTATTTTCAAAGACGTCTTATTTAATTTTTTTCCCATGTTACTTGCTAGCTGGTCTGCCCTTAAATTGAGTGAAGGATCGCAGTAAATTCAATATTAAAATGTTTCATAGAGAGCGTTCATGTAGAGCTTTTATTTTTATTATTATTATTTAAAATGCCCTTTTAATATTGTGTTCGAATCTTAATCGTCAACAACCGCCTCGTTTTTCTGATTAAATAAATAAGCCACCACTCAGAAATTCTACTACAAAACTTTATTGTCAAATACTTTATGTATTCCACTGAAATACAAGCTTAAAAATCTATTTCACGCTAGGGTGTTGGGATATTGATATGAAAAATGCTTTCTAAAAGTTTTTTTTTGCTTTAAATGCATCGATATATATATATATATATATTACATCAAAATCATTGAAAAATACTAGCAAAAAAACTATTAATAAATTATTTATTAAAAATCAAAGTAGCTTGGATCAATAAATTGTTTTTATTAAGCAGCTTCCATGTTATCTTCACACCAAACCTCTAACTTATAGATGATGGAACTATTAATGAAACTATCGTTGCCATTATTGTCATCATTTATACTATCATTATCACGAGGGAAGGGAGAGGAATATAAAAGGCAACTCTGGAAGCACAAAGCCAAGGTGGAAGCTGATACCAATAAATGTTGTTGGCCCACAAATAATTTTGATTGACTATAGAAAATTTATGATTTTGATTAACAAGGGTTTAATCTTTTTAAATTTGAAATTTCCATACAAATCTATACTATTTTATATCTGATTTTTATTAAATAAAATAAGAGTAATTTCGAATTTATAATCACTGAATCAACAAGAACAAGAGTTTAATTGCATGTAAAATGAAATGCTTTCCATGACAGAATGAAAAATGACAAAAGGAGTGGAAGAAATCTTTTTTATTTTATTTTTTCCTCCAGTTTGCAGGCTTAGGAGCCGTCGTCTAATGAGAGTGTTTCATCCTTGCGGCTGTTTATTGCATGAACAGGTGTGGGTCAAAGGAAACATGAAGGCTTGCCCTAATCAGTGTATGGTTACTAACATTATGGGAGGTGGTCATGGTAGTTGGGCTGTGTTTACATATGGGCTAATGTTTTGGGGATTTATGTTGAAGGCGATTGGATTAGGGTTTTCCTTTCTCTAATTAGGTCAAGAAAACTAAGAGAACAGGAAATTTAACATAACTTGAGCTATGATTTGTGATGATCAACTCACAAGTAATTGGAAGTGGTGAAATCAATCAAATTTTAGAATAATTAGGCTTAAACCATCAACCAAAGTTTAATTTATTTTGATAAACTCGCCATCACATTGTAAATAAAACCACAATGGTATAGCATAATAAATTATTAATAATTAAGATAAGACCAACAATGCATCGTACCTCAAATAGTTAGTTTTAAAGGTGATAATGTTTTTATACATTAACTTGTCTCTTATCTTAAATTTTCTAAAGATTAACTAGAATTTTCAGTGATTATGATACTAAATAAAAACTCTATTTTATATGTGATTTTAAAACACACATTAAATATTTTTTTTTCTCTTGTTGCCACGACATGAGACTGATGATGATCGGTGGATTGCATTATGAAATTAATTACAACTCATAAATATTTTATTGAATTTTATAGTTTGAAAGTATTTGTATAGATAAATTAGATTTATAAATTTTTGCACAAAATATCTTATGCAAACAAACATATTTTTAATTGACAATAAGAATATGTAAGTTTGTCATTAGCTAATTTCAGCTGCCAATTCTAATAAAAAAAGGAAATGGCTAACTATTTAGATGATCAATTCTAAAAGTTTGAGATTAAAAAATTTATTATTTTTGTGATTTTAATTTTGAGGTTTATAGTTACTAATATAATAACTATTAGAAATTTAGATGATTATTAATTTTAAGACACATATAATTAGTCAGATGTCCACGAAATGAACCAAATATCTATTTTAATAAATAAAAAAAGAAAGTAGCTGATTTTAAAGGTCATCTCATCATTAATCCAATCTCCGGTGGCCATTCCGTGCGCGTTTCATTTTAAACCTGCCATTGATATCCTATACTCTTCAGTTTTCCGGACCTGTTGCCTTGATAACCACGCGCGATCGAGAAGCGTGATCATGCTTCCCAAGATAAAATGGGACCCACCCCATCGTAGATCCCCAAATCCGGGGAGGTAGTGTTGTGGGTCCGACACTGAGACGACAAGTCGATGACGTATTCCTGATCCCTTCCACCGGATAACCACACGGTAAAATTTTCTAGGACAAAAGAAGAAAGTGAAGTGACGTGTCAGTGGTGAGAGCAGGTTAGATGCTCAAAGTTAACGGGAAGAGGGTGGGTAAGCTGGTTGTCTGGCCAGAAGGAGCAATCGTTGATGGTTTCTACACTTTGCGGTGGTGAAAGAGAAAACACGTGTCTTACTTTCCTGCTGCACTGTCTTACATTATTTTTCGAAAATATTTTTTATCTTTTTAAATTAAAATATTTTAGTACATTATATTATTTGAAAATATAAAATAATATTATTTTAAAAAAATTAAATAAAAAATTACATTCAAAAACAAATTCAAACACAAGATTTCACTGTATTAAATTGGATGATGGATTCTAGGATGCCATTTTTTTTTAATTTGTCTTTCAAATTAAAATCAAAGCCCGTAATGAGTGTGTTTCCTCGGAAAATACAAATATATATATATATATATATATAATAAGATTCGGCTATGGGCTACAAATATTTAATATCAAAAGTGGAATTTGTTTCGACAGTGCCTTTCGGATGTTAACCCGTGCCGCTGCGGGTCATATTCCCCCCCCCCTAATTTATTCTGATATATGCCAACCAAACATATTCTCAAACGAGAAAACTTTAATTTTTATTTTTCCACTCATAAATTATTTTGAAATTAACAAAAATAGAAAATCAATGGGGAAAGGATATTGATATGAAACAACTTGAAAGGGTTAGTTTTTCATGAAATGTTCCAATTCTATCCATTTCAATTTGCACCATCATATTTTTATTTTAATTTGTTAATACTACATACAAATAAAATAAAGATTCAAATAAATTTAATTCTAGATGATGATGAACTTGCTTATCCTTATTGTGGGGGGGAACAAATAGCAAAGACACAAGGGACCTGATTAAAACAAATAAAAGATTTTATGTGAAATTAAGAGAACACATAAACGTAGAAGGCAAATTGAAATTTAGCCAACATAAAACTTTGACTTTTAGGTCGTAGGCTGGCCTTTCTGAGATAAATATTTCACTGGTTCCTTTCGAACTTTCTCGAACAAGTACACCATGGGGCTGGCTCAAGCTTTAATCTGGTCATTCAGACAATAATCACTAACTTTCTGTGATTTAATAATCCAATCGGTGTCGTGATAGATGTCTACCTTTGTTTATGGCTTTATGGCCAAGAAATTAACTAGAAAAGAGAGAGGAAAAGGATGGACGCGGTGCTCTACAATTATTATTGGTTGACTAGTCAACAATCAGGATTCCATCTTTAGTAGGAGTGGTGATTAATTTACGGTGTCCAACAACAACAAACTTGTCTTAGAGAAAGCTTCCATCAATGCGGTCCGAATACTTTGATCTAATTAATTTACTGTGAGAACTTATTCAAGCTATTTATAGAATACAAACCTCACCCATGCATAGATAATCCATGGAGTTTGAAAATGGCTAGATCATGATGAACGACATCAGACGGTGTCTCGGACGATACAAATCCCAAATGGTTTAATAATTTTGTTCCGACCAATGAGAGGAACGAAAAGCCTACGTGTCAGGCTTAGCATATATTTTAATGAGCACAAAATCAAAATGCACGCATGAGTTATTGAAGTTTCCCAAACGTTAGTCCAAAACATGTTTCAAAAAGCTAGCTAGATACCCATTTGACTTGGGTGAAATTAAAGTATGTTGAAAATGTGCTTGGAGAGAGGAGAGCAAGTCTTGTGTTTGAAATAATAATAATATTCGTTTTCTCGTTTCCAAGCTGCCCAATTTCAAAAAGCTCACGCACCCCTTTTGAAAAGCTGTGGTTACCATCGACGAAATAAGAAAAATAGTCCTACTTGCTACGAACCTTTTATTTATTTATTTATTTTGCTTCTAAAGTAGCAGCGTTGTTAGTTTCGTTTTGTTTCAGCTGAAATGATCAAAATATTTTATATCAATTAAAAAAACAAGACAAAATGGTATTATTTTTATCTTGGTTTCGTTCTGCCTGTTCTGTTTCGGCCAAATAATAGTTTTTTTAAATAATGAATAATTTTATAATATCAACCATATCTCTTAATCCAAAGCGTTAGATTGAGATGAAATTTTATGAGGAGTCTCTTTATATATTTATATATATTATGTTAAAGTTTCAGAGCAATCAAAGAATGTAATGACCTTACGAGATTGATGATGATTATTCTTGTAATATTATACACTTTTATAATTTTGTTCAAAAAAATCATTTTATTGTATCTGTTTTTATATTAAATTGCACAATTCTAAATAATTTTATTTTTGGATTTGAACTAAATATTTTTTTGAATTGATATATTTAATTATATATATAAAAATAATATAACTTCAAAACAGCATGGCAAAACACTTTAAAATCAAAATATTTTATTTTAAATGAAAAAACAAAGCGGAATTGACAAACTTGTTCTAAAGTCTTAGACATATACCCTTTGTGCATCAGAAGCTAATAATGTATCCCCTCTTTTGTGATTGGTTGATGAGGGGCTCGTGACTCAACATTCCTCATCTAACAAGCAACCATTGAAATAGAATGCATATAAGCCACTCATGTGGGCAACTTTCTACGTAGCTCAAAGTCAAAAGCTTGCCAAACCTTTAGCAAGAACATAAATTATATTGCTCTTCTCTCCCTTTTCGTTTGTATAAATAGATTCTTGTACTGCAACCAGGAACGTGCAAGAAGCTTCCTACAGCTAGCTTCAAGAAAGATCGGCACGAGTAGATATGGCTGCAACAAGGGCAGGTGGCATGCCGATCATAAGCAAGCTATACTGTTCGTCTTCTCAGGCAGTGCTTGTGGTCAGGAAAAGGCCTCATGTGGTCAGCGGAGGGGGTTTTGTAGTCACAGATTGTAGCCAAAAGGTTGTTTTCAGAGTTGATGGGTGTGGAGTTATTGGCTCAGAAGGGGAATTGAAATTACGTGACAGCAGTGGTGAAGCTTTGCTACTTATTCGTCGAAAGGTACGTAGTATGTATCCATTGATTCTTCTTTAGATTAGACGTTGAAGATTATTCCATGAGCTAGCTAAGGCTATCGATTCTTCTTGCTGCACCCAGAATTGTTCTTTAAAGGGGCTAAATTATGTGCATTCTACCCAGGAATACATAGATAAAATGAAAACATGGATAGGAAAATGCATCTGTACACATCTTTAAAAGGGCTAATTGCGTGGTGTTTCAACTTGGTTCCTTCTGGGTTTTTTTTTATCCATCAGGGAGGCATGGTTCAAGCCTTGAGCATTCATAGGAAATGGAAAGGTTACACTTCTGACTATGAAGGATCACAGAAGCCGGTTTTCAGATTGAAGGAACCAAACTACTCCTGTCTGGTGAGGAGCAATGCAATCAGAATCTCCACTGAGCCTAGAAGAAGCAACAAAGACTGGGATTTTGAGATCAAAGGTTATTTTCCTGATCGGTCTTGTAGCATTGTCGACCACTTGGGCAATATCGTTGCTCAGGTATATAATTTACGTTCCACAATTGGTATACAAGTTTTTATTTATTCTATTATTGCTTTTTTCTAGTCTCTTTTTCTCAATTTCTTGTGTCCTTTTCTGGAGATTGATCAATGAATGTTCATGAGCTTTTCAAAAAGACACAGATGCTAACTTGGGAATTGTTTTTCGTCAATATCACACAGATTGGAGTCAATGAGGAAGTAAACCAGTTGATGGCAAACAAGGATCTGTATCATGTAGCTGTAAATCCAGGCGTTGATCAGGTTTTCATTTTCGGTGTCATTGCAGTTCTTGATTATATCTACGGGGAATCAACAAGGTGCTGATCAAGAAGCTGTTCAGATGAAGCTTTTTTCGCATCCTTAAAAATGTAAAATCAGTAGCTTTTGTCTCCTCGACATCCGTATTTTCTTTGTTCTTGGTTAAATAGACTAGTTGGTTCGCTTTGCACGTGGATCTTTGCAAAACTAGTATGGCTTTGAAAAGCTCGGAAGGTTTAATTCTCTGTACATGAAGCTGTAAATTGCTGCTCAAAGAAGGAAGGACGTAGCAGGCCATCCATTTCCCTTAATTTTCTTCTGAAATAACTAGTGCTGTGTTATATTTCTCCCATTACACTTTCTTTAGGATTTCAAGGTGAAAATAGAAGGATCAGGTTTAATCATTAAAATAGCTTATGTATTGTAATTTTAATTGTCTTGGCCTCAAGATATATTACCACCACAAGGGCAAGAGTAGTTTACTCGATCGAGAGAAAACAAAAAGGTTAACACGAGAGCATTTATAATTGAAGCTTCGAAAATCATGCCACCCTATTTTCTATTGAAGGATAATAGTTACTACCCGGGTATTACAAAATCTGATGATCATCGTGAATCCTTCGGTAGAATATTTTCAATTAAGAATTATTTAAAAAGAAGAAGATAAAATATAGAAATCAAAGTAAATTCAGATCGTTCCAAGTCCCCTAACTTGCATACGTTGTTGTGTGTTGTCGAATTTGTATCCACGTGCAGGCTGCCAATATCTGCGCTGCAATGATTTACGTAAAATGGAAACGAGATTGATAAAAGCTTGAGTTATTTTGTGGAGCCCTCGACTTTTTCTAGAAAATGAGTTACTACATGAAAGGGTTTGGAGTTTTCTTTAGTAGATTGGAGTTGATCTGTGTTTGTTGTCCCCTGTTTAATGGCAGAAATACTATAGCTCCTCCATGCCTTTATTACACGACCTGCAGAGAGACTGAAAATATAGGTTGCTTCTGCAGAAGAATCGGCAGCAGAAGACCTGCAGAAAAATAAGATCACGACTAACAAATAATTTTCAAAGAACTGAAAATTGTATGTAGAAAGCAAGCAACCCATTCAACCTGATTCACCTGTTTGATTAAATAAGACACTCACATTAATGTTGGTCTCCGATACATCTTTGTATGACTTAAACTAGCATTATCTACATTCTCTTCTTCACACCACACTTGCACAACCACCGTGCACGGCTTGTTTTGTAGCTCCACCACCAGTCCTTTGACTACACTCCGACGCACCACCATGACCTCTATCACAAATCTAAGCAAGCAGCAGGTCACAGTACTCCATCTGCACAGCTCACAAACCCAGAGACTGAGAAATGAGCAGTTGAGTAGTATCCGACCAGGCCAACTTTAATTGACAACGAGAAATTTAAGTAGCTGTAGTACAAAATGGTCCCGATCAATAAAAAAGAGTACTCGGAAGACAATAAAACCGAGCACAGAAACACAAAATGGGACAATCGATTTCAGTATCAGCACCTCCATTGTCAATAGCACAATACTAACAACTTGCATCATGTCTTCAAAAGTACAGCAGAAATTCCCCCCTGTACCACTGATAACCTCCATGGCTATCACAAGCATTCTAGGCAGGAGAAAAGGAACCTACAAAGGACACATCATCGCAAGCATACTAACCCTTTTAAATTTCAAGAGAATCATTTTTAATTAGTAAGAATATGGCAATGCAGTATACCTTCTCAGGGAACTTTCCCAGGCTTATTTACACTTCAAAGCAATCTCCAAAATCAATATGCAAGATCTTCTTGCTGCAGAAAACAAGTATGAGAAAATTCCAAAAGTAACTGTTTTCATTCAGTATCTGCTGGTAGCAATGGGCCATAATGTTACTAGGATGTCGATCACCAAGCCCAGGTTAATTTTTGCAGTTGCTTGCACCATAGACAGGTACCCTCCAAGTGGAAAATTAACAGTCCTTTTGATGGGCAAACCTAACAGCAGTTCAGATTCCACTAAATTATACCTAGCAATTATATAGAAAAAAAGAGGGTCACATACCTGAACAGAAGGAGAAGTGAAGGGTTGAGGGATGATGACTTTCCACCATGACTTTTCAGATTTGCTAACATCCAATCATGGAAATCAGCCTCTGCTCTCTTGTTTTCATTGATTGAATTCGGTTCAGAATGATTTAGTTAAATGGTGATGGTCACTAGTTCATCTAGTTATTGAAGAAGGGGTGAGTGTGACTGACGATAATTAGAGAGAGAGCCAGATAATCTTGATCTAGGTTGTGTTTCGGAATCTCAACAAGGAAAAATCAAATTATTTGTTGGGTTGCTGGCTTGGAACTAAACAATAAAAAGAACCTCTTTTCGATTGTTAATGGAATCATTGACAATAAAATTAGCTTTGATCTGATAACTCATATCCCATAAAAAAAAATCCAGCACAAATGGTAGGGTGTATATGTACAAAAGAACGACAGTTGACAAATCATTCAAACAACGATAATTAGAGATTAAAAGTAAACAAATGACTCATTCCTTGACAAATGAAACCATAATTCTTATTTTACAATTCAGATCTGAAAATGAAACGCCCCAATTCACAAGCAATAATAAGCTCACAACAACAACAGCAACTATACTACAAATCGAGCTTTGAAATTTAGTGTTAAGAGAATAAAAGTAGATATAGATATCAAGCACAAGCACATGGATTATCAACAGCAACAACCTCTTCATCTCCGCTTCTGAACAATAAATAACCAGCAGTCAAACCCAAAACAATTGCCAAAAAAACTCCTCCATTAAAAGACATGACAGCCAACATCAACAAATACCCGATAGCCGAGTTGATCCCGAACAACAAAGCGGAGGCGAAATTTGGCTGAACTGGCACGTCGTTTAGGGGTGAGAAGAGGGACGTTGACAGATTGTGGTTGCTGGGGAGGATTGGAGACAGCGATGGCCTTGAGTCGGATGCGACGATCTTCCAAGTATTGGTAGAAAGCAGAGAAGAGGAAACAAGCAAGTAATGAAAGGAGGTAGCTGAACAAGGAATCTGTTTTCCAAGAATCGAAGAGGAGGGTCACTTTTATGCCCCAGTACAAGGTCATGTGCATCATCTTTCCTTCTTCTATTATGATGAAGATGATCGATTCGGAGAAAGAAGCTGCCTTGCTTTGATATTTTCTGGCCGATGGCCGGGTGGATGAGAAAATGCCGACGATGTTAGATCATAGAAAAGGAAGACCTCTGTAAGTTTATTTCTTGGCAGCAGAAGAGCCCTGTCTTTATTTATTTATTTTATTGCCCCTTCCCGATAATTTTTTCTAAATCCCAAATATACTTTTTATTGATCTAAACTCCGAGAGAGGAATTAAAATATTTTATTTTTTAAAAAAAAAAGAAAAGCTAACGTTGATAGGATAAATTTATAGATTCTCAAACACAAAGAACTAAGTTATAATAACGTCCAAGAGCTAGGGACTAAATAAATAATTTATTGTTAAAACTATTTGCAACTGCTATAACTTAGATTTTGAAGTGCTTGGACAGGACTACTTCTACTTCCACGCTGCCATGGATAAAAGAGAGAAACACAGGAACATAAATCGTTGATGTATCTTCGAGATCAGCATTTTTACTGGGTATCTTCGAGCAAACCTCGTTAAAATTCTTAAGTTGCTGTATAGATTATTGTCAGCATGTAACTCTAGGTTGCTATGAACATGATGAGATAGTCACTGGATTAAAGAGTTTTCTTCGCCTGCAGTTTTAGATTTAAATTTTATGGTTGCTAATATAATAATTATTGGAGATTTATATAATCATTAAACATAAGATCTATATAATTAATTGAGATGTATGCAAATTAATCCGGATATCATATTAATAAATAATAAAATTACTTTATCATGTAACAACTCGACAATGAAACACATCATGATGAATAGAGATAAGCTAGAGAAAACAAACAAAAAGCAACAGCAAACTAATGAAAAGTACCAACACCATTTGAAAGGACAAGAACACGGTAGGAGGATACTATAAAAAAGTTACGAGGCTTAAAACCAATTAAGAAAATTCATGAGAAATAATCTCACTACACAAACAAACAAAGGTGGAGTTGTTGATGCAGAAACAAACGCAGCCTTACAAAACCTAGGCAAAAAGAAAAAAAAAAGAATACAAGGAGGTAACAGAGAAAATATAAATCTTTCAATTACATCCTAAATTAATTTCTAACTATAATTTACCTTTATTTTGGTTCATGATTAAATCAAATTGGTCTATTAAAATCTAATTACAACTTGATTTTAATGCAGATTTGTCTGATTATCATTTATTTTGACTTTGGATTTGTGTTTTTTTTTTTATATAGTTTTGAGCATAATAAGGATACAATTGAGCTCATTTCGTTCAAATGTTTGGACTTGATTTTTCACCTCGCCAATACTTTTTATTTTGAGTGAATTTGAGAATAATTCAAAAAATGAGTTATCACACTATTAAATTCTTACTCTATAATATAATTATTTATGTACAGTTAAAGAAAAATATTGAAAGATTTGTTTTGCTAAAGGTTTAATAAAAGAGATCTTCTATGAGCTTTAAAGTCTATTTAAAAACACAAGAATATAAATGATGAGTAATCCCTATTTAGTATTTATCATATCATAACCTACCAAGATCGGTGTATAAGAAAAAATATCCCTGAGAGATCACTATGTGAGTAGATATGCATGTATGTGAACATCTAGGAAAACTTAATTTCCCCATAAGACCTATGTAAATTAGGAATTGTTTAGCAAAAGAGCATAGCCATAGAAAATCTGTAAAGAGACTGATAGAATTATTGTTTTGTTTCACTAAAAAAACTAAATAGTTAAAGATATTATTTTCATTTGTTAAATCCAATAATATTTCGCTATAAAGGTAGTTATCCTAATGCATTGATCTACCGATTTGTTTCCTCTCTTTGATAATCATTTTATATGTAAGAGATTGTTAGAAAGTTATTTTGACATGGTTAATCAATGTATAAATCTAATCCACTCGTAATTAAACTTACAATTTTATAAAGTTGTTTTTTCATAAATATAAGTATTATAACATGTGAAAAATTAATCTTAAAAGCTCAACAAATTTTTTGTACTAAAAAATCTTAAATCTCACATTATAATGATGACAAAGTGATATTTTGAGAAGTAAAAAATAGATTTCTAAATGACTGTTTGAAAATATGGTTCATATTGCTTTTAAAAAATATTTTTTCATTCAGAAATTATATAAGAAATAATATTTTTTTATTTATAATATCATCACATAAAAATGATCTAAAATCATACAACAATTAATTAAATATAAAAATATATTTTATATATTTTTTTTAAAACATGGTATATAAGGCACCAAAATATGTGGAAAGAAAATATCTTAGATAACGTGAGAAACCACGCTTGCACGGTCGGACCAAAACGAGGAGGGCCACAGCAGCAACACGGCACTGCAAGATGATGGCCTACTGAGCATGACAAGGATAACCATGACCCAAAACGTTGATCCAAAATGAGACGGGGCACCGACAAGCCTGGCCCACATATCCTCTTGTCATCTTCCATTGCATCATCATAAACCAAGAATTTGATTTTGATCTCCATCACAATCCAGAATGTACAGCTGGCCATGACAGAGAGAGAGCTCCATCACTGAGCTTCCATGGTCATGGCCAATCCTTACAGATTGACACCAGGCTACCATTTTTCATTAAAAAACATTATCTGTGAGATTTCCTTAAATCACACAACTTTATTATAGTCCAGACATCACTGAAGATGGAATTGAAATGCCCCGTTGTCTGACACCAAATATTTCTGTACAAACTACGATGTTTCCATTTCAATCATGAACTCCGAGATAGAGGGTATGGTGAACAAAAGACAGAAATATTTATCAGCTTTAACAATGGCCAATATACTAACTTTATTTTATTTTTCTGGTGACAGAGTGAGGAAAATTTAGTTGCTTGATCAGCCATGGTGGTTTTTTCAATTCTACATCATTGTGAGAGAAAACATAAGCAAGCAATTGAACAAAACACACAAAGTTCTAAGAATTTAACAAATGATTGACATATGCATATAAAATGTTGACATACAATGAAGCTCCTTAATCAGAGTAAATTCTCAATCTTTTTTCCTAAATATTAAGAGCGCTTGATTAACCAACAAGACCACCCTGATACCAGCAATCACTCAAGCACAGAGTTCCTCTGTGTTCTTATGAACTTTAGCATGCAGCGATGAACACTAAACCATAACCTCAACGGGATAAGGCAGAGAAACAACTCCCTGATCGAACCAAGGAAGACCCATCAATCTTATCAACGTCAGGCAGAGCACTGCTAGAATTGGATCGAAGAGCTCGCGGAGAATCCAAACTCCTTCGAAGAATCCTGCTCATGACAAAGATGGGATGCTCTGTTTGATTAGGGGGATCGGAACTCGAGGAACTAAAATCTCTGCAAAAAGTGATGTGTCTATTCAAGGCTTCCGCGGTGGAGATAAGCCTATCTGATCGGAGAACTTCATCTTCAACCGCCTCCTCGCACAGCCCACAAATCCAACAGCCCTGGTATCGCTCACGAACGCGCGAAATCTGTGCAGGAGTGCAGTCTTCAGTGAATCCACAGGAGTGGCATTTGACTGACTCTACTTCAAGTTGAGGGCCTGATTTTGCTGGCGGAGGTGATTGGGCATCTGAACCTGCAACTGCCATTTCTTTTGATGGAATAGAACATTGAAGATAAAACTCCCTCTACAAATGTCTGCTTCTCTTTTGTCTCTGAGTAGTTACGAGAGAGAGAGAGAAGGAATTTTATGGGGGGTGTCTCTCTGTTTTTGTCCTTTTTTATATTTTGCAAAATCGAAAGGAAAACAAATACGTTTTCTTCTTCTTCTTCTTCAGGTATTGCCCATAGAGCACCGTACAAATATTTCGACCCCAGAGAGAATTTCAATCTGGCTGTCTTTTGGACAAATGGGTGTATATTATTACTGTGTTTCAAAATATTAATTTTTTTTATGTTTTGTATTATTTTTATATGTTAATATCAAAAATATTTTTTTAAAAATAAATAAAAATATTATTTTAATGAATTTCTAAATGAAAAACACTTTTTAAAAGTAACCTCAATCATTCTCTCAAAGAGACAGTGACATGTTTTATAGATAAATTTTTGCTTTTGGTCCTATGTTAAAAAAAAATTAAAATTTTTTTTTTGAAATTAATTTTTAATATTTTTAATTTATTTAATGTTTTGACGTCCAAAATAATTTTAAAAAATAAAAAAAATATTTTAATATATTTTTCTATACAAAAAAACATTTGAAATATAACCTCTAATCATACTAACAAACAGACAATCCAAGATAGGAAAGTTTAGAATTGAATTCAGAAATTCTTAGCCACATACAAAAGCGCAAGAAATCTATAAAAAATTGGATTTTTTCACGTGTTATTCGTTTTCATTCACAAGGATTAGCACACAATAGCTAAGTACTTGATTTGTGATACAAATAATTAAAATGAGCTCTATCAATCATGGTCCAACCAGTTCCCTTTTCTTGCAAGTAAAGTATACACTAAGGACCTGTTTAGTATTGCGAATGCTGTTGTGATTAAAGTTTTAAAAAATAGTTTTATAAAAACTATTTTTAGTTGTGGTTCATAATTGAAATTGAAGTGTTTAGTTAAAATTGTGGTTAAGTTTGAGGTTTGATAAAAATCAGTTTCGTGTGTTTGGCTACCATGCTTTTAATATTATTGTTAACTTGTGAAATTACTTTAAATGACACACATATACAAATTATTTTTAAAATATTATAGATTTAATAATCATAATAATAAAATATAATTAATAATTGAAGTAAATTAGACACTTGTTTTTATTCTCTCATCAAACTACTTGCAATTCCATCATGAACTAAATTCATACATGAAGGCCTCTGTGATCCTTTGTTATTTGATCGAGGAGCAACATTTAGTAAAATATCATCGGGAACAACATCTGAGATCCATATTGATTTTCAAAATATCTATTTACATGCTATAGAGATATCAAGTTGCAAGTTTCTTAATTTCATCAAGGACTCCACTGATCTTCTCATCTTTGTGATCCATAATTAATCGAAAAGCAAAAAGATTGTGGAGTGAAACGAAGTCATGTGCATGTCCCTTTCATCAGACTGCTATCTACAAATTTTTTATTTTTTAAATATGAATTTTATATATGTTTTAAAAAAAATAGGTTGGTTCAAACTCATCTTAGTGGGCTGGGTCGAGAGCAGGTCTAACCCAAGAGTTTAAACAAAATAAAAATGATGCACTGCACTACTCATGTAACACGTGAATAATAACTTGGTGGATAGATGATGGTGATGAGGGGCTTACCTGCCGATGCTGTCAGGTAGAGGAGGTCGATATGGTTCTTCCTGTGGTGGTGGTGTCATAAATGGTGGCCTGTGATGGCCGGAGACAGTATTGGAAGGTTGTTGTTACTGCAAATACAATTGCTACCGCTGCTTGATGCCAGAGCTATGGGAGAAGACTACACTGCTGCAGGTGCTTTCGATGAAAAAAAGAGGTTGAAGGTGCCAAAGAAGGAGTTGTTGTTGCTCCCTAGTGACTACTGCTATTGCTGGAAGAGAGAGAGGGTTGCATCCATGTTGTTCTTTAGAGAGAAACATGTGACTAAGAGAGAGAGGGAGTTGCTTATGGTCCTGTCAGCGCCAAGGGTTGCAAGGTGGTCTGTGGTTATGCTACAATTTTTTTACGTTGTGTCATCGTCTTCTTCCTCTATTATGTATTGTTTTTGCCACACAGCTAAATGAAATGCAGACAAAAAGTTTCAAATTTCTACTTGTAAATGGTGATTCAACAATGTTTTTGGTGGATCCCTGGACAATTAAAATTGCGGTAAAACCTTTACCAAACGAGTGCAAACAACGTTTTCCTTAAAACACAATTTGCACCGCAATACCAAACGACCATAAAACTGTGGTCCGAAAATTTAGCCAAACAGTTTAGCTCTACGGTGAGGCTCAACCGCAAATAAAAAAATAATTTATTAATTGTCAAGGGATCCACCAAAAACACTCACTAAGCTGAAAAATAATTTATTAATATTTTAACTTTTTTTAAGTTTATTAAAAATAGAGACCAAATTTGACAAATAAAAAATATTAAAAATGACGAAATTTAAAAAAAAATATAATGTTTTTTCAAATATGGATAAAAAGAATATGATAAAATTAAAAAGATAAAAAAGTTGAAACATTATAAAATTATCTTTTTATTATTGCTTAAATTATTTCAAATAAAATAATTAAAAATAAAAAGAATAAGAACTAAATCTTATAGATATATAAAATTCCAATTAAGAAAAGTATAAGACAAAATAATATAACAATCAAAATAATGAGGACCAAAGGATATAAAAATCAATTTAAATCAAATTCTAAGAAAACATGACTAAAAACAAAATATATAGCGAACAAGATATTGAAGATCAAATTTGATATAATCAATAAATAGCATGATATTTTTTACTTTTTCTTACAATTTTTGAAAAAGTGTACTTCACCTGAAATAAAAAGAAAATACTTAATTGGAAACCAAATAAAAATAAATTAAATATTAAGTATCATTTTTCATTGACAAACTTTTTTGATGATATATAAATATTAAAAATTATGTATAAAGCTAAAAGGCATGGGGAGAACATTGTTGTCCCGCACTTATTAGCACCATCAATTACAATAATAATCCATAATGTTTTTTCTTGCATTTTGACCCTTGTTTTCCTATGGTTAATGGTTTTTTAGTACTTATAAAATGTATTTATGAAAATTTAAAGTTGATAATTTATTTTAATTTATTTTTTATATGGTTATTGTGATATCAAAGAAATACCCTTGTCTCGGGTTGATAAAAAAAATATATCCCAGGATCTCAATATGGTCTGTTTAGTTTTTTTAAAAATATTTCTTTAAAAATCAAGTATTAATTTTTGTAGAGTCAATTACCCATTATAAGTTTGATAAGGTAACCTTTGGTTGTCTTGATTTACAGGTTTAGTGAGATTTTTTTTTTCTCTAGTTGAACTCAATTTTATGATCTTGTATTTTTCTATTTATCATATAATTGAAAAACATATTAATTTTTAAAAAACATGTTATTAGGTTTCAGAAAATTTCATAGGCATGTTTGACAAGTTTAACTTTTCTTTTTATCTTTTTTTTTTTAATTTAGTTTTTTTAGATTTCATCCTTGGATAGTAGACTGATTGAGAATCAACTTTTATAATTTATTTTGTTATTTTTTATAAGGTCATTATGTTCTTAAAAAAAAATCTCAAAATTAGTTTGACGCTCGATTTTGTGATTATTTAATTTTTGTTATCATATAGTTAAATAAATAATAATTTATTAAAAAATAAGTTATTAATCCCAATAAAGTTAAAAGCTGAGTTTGCAGGTTTAACATGTCGATCTAGGTTACATGATACACGTGTTTAGTGAGTATATACATAAAACCTAATATTGTTTTCTTAGTTTCTAGTCTTTTAATTTTTGTAATATTTTTTAATTTTACCTTTCTTCAATATTGGATTGGTTTGAAAATAAAATTCATGTTTTATTTTTTTTTTTTAATTTTTATAGAGCTATAATGGTCTTAAATAAATATCTTTTTAAGATTGATCTCGATTTTGCAAGCATCTATTTTTATCACACATACAAAAATAATTTGCAAAAATAATAAATTTATTAAACTCATTGAAATTCATGATCTAAATATTTTTTTACCGGTTACACAAATTATCTTTAGACTCATTAACTTAAATGATTAATTTTGTACCAACTCCCATATAATTAAAACTTGAATAAAACAAGAAGTTAAGTTTTCAAATTTCAAATTTAAAATTTCAAACGCTTGGTAGGACTATTTTAATAGTTACCATTAAGAGAAATTTATTGCTGAACTCCAACAGCATGCATTGTTTTGGGCCTCTATTGGAAGTTGTGAGCAACAAGTGGGTTTTTGATACGATTTTTTTTTTTGTTATTGCGAAGATGGTGAAATAAAAATGAAAATTATTATTTTTAATTTTAAATCTTGTTCCTTGAATACTATATAATATGACGTACTCTTGTAATTTCTTTGTGTTTGAGAATCTTATCAATATATTGTTATATATTATATCATTTATCAGTCATACCATTCAATAAAGAATCAATTAATTTTAACATTTAGTTTGTTATTATTTTCAAATATATTTCTTTGTTAACTTAAATTCATTAGAATTAATCATCATATGAAGTATATGTGTTATTTTAATATAACTTGCCACTACTCGTGGGATGTTTAGACAATTTTATATAAGTTTGAAAGATTTTAGATATGAGCTATTAATTTGATCAAGTTTAACAAAATCTGGTTAATTTAACAACACTATTAAAAAAAACATTCCAATAGTAAGAGATAACATGGGGTGTCAAAGCAAACCAAATAAACTATTGTGAAGTTAGCATCACATGTTTGTATTTATTTAATTAATGTAATTCAATTAAAAAAAATATTTTTTTTAAAAATAAATTTATATAAAACAAAGACAAATAATTTTTTTTGGGATAAACTGGATCATTCTCAAAATTAATAAAAACAAAAAATCTGACATAAAACAAATAAACAAAATAATATAACCCAATTTTCAATTGAATAAATATTGAGCAATGAAACCGAAAAAACATAATCAAGCAAACTTGAGCGATTTTCTAAATATGGATTAATCTTTAAAATTCACAGCATGTGAACTTCCTACCTGATCTCAACTACGAAGCTCAATTCCTATAAATTTAATATTGAAGTATGAAATTAAAAAATAAAATATCAAATTTAAAAATTTGTCTAAGAAAAAAAAACAATTAAAATAATAAGGATCAAATTTGGCATGAAAATAAAAAAAGGATGAATTCATACAAAAACAATTTTAAAACAATCTCCATTCTCATAAATGAATCAAAATAAAACAGATAGTAATCAATGAAACATATACCAAATATAAAAAATAAATAAATTGAAGGACTGATTTAAAAATTGGAGGACAAATGCAAAACAAATAGAGAAACCCCTCTAGTTTTACAAATTTTGATCTCTAAGACACTAAAGTTAATTCATATATGTTTCTTAAAAAAGGAAAGAAAATGATTTTAAATCCCCTTGCAACCCGTTATTTTTGTTTAATTTTTTTTTACTTTCAAGATAATTATATTATCTTACTGTAAGAAAAATAAATTTTACAAATCCTTATAACTCTAATTAATCTTACAATAACCTATGAAAAACATCATTTTACCTGAAAATCAATTCAACGGCGGCTTTTGTTTAAGAAGACAAAGATATCATCGCACTGTATCACTCCACAGCACGAAGATAGCTGCTTGTGAGACACCACTGACAGCTAGCACAAATGGTCAGACCACAAGACATCACAGAAATGGATCCCGATGGAAAATTTCAAAGGCAGCCTCAATGTGGAAAAACAGTACTCTCTATCCACAGAGTAAAACATCCAATTATTGCCATGGTTAGAGTTGATTATCCCCACAGATTCCTGACCATGGAAACTAGTTTCTCGAGTTTCAGCCGAGGAATGAAAGGGAAGGCACAGAAAGGTCTGGTTTCTGAGCAAGCGAAGTAGTTTGCGAGTGGACGTCTTCGAACTCTAATCTGGCCAATGATTTTGCAATCAGCATCAGAAAATGACACGAACCACTGCATAATTACTTGTATATATGAGCCATGTGCAGGCTGAGTGATGGATCTTCGGGCGAGACGCAGAAAGAATGTCATGTTAATTGATGGGAGTGGCAGCAACGAGTGATCTTAGCCAGCATGTTTATTGGGGAATCTTTTCATTTGGGACCGACAACAACGAGTGATGTATCATCGTTTGGATTCATATGATCAATCAAGCACCGATTAGGGGAATCGATCCCAAGATTTCTCTTGTGCATGTCTCTCTCAGAACCTCCCTGCATCGCAGTCAGCCACTTCAGCACAGTATAATTCAAGATGCAGACCTTGATTGTTGTCATGACTCTGAGAGGGAACGCCGCCAGCCTGTGGCCCCGACAGTTTTTTCAAAGGAACTAATAGCCTGGACCACATGATCAACATAACCTTAAAAAACCTATCTAGAAACTTTGAATCTGCCTACAAAAAATGGTAACCAGGAGGGAAAAGGAAAAAAAAAGAAAAGGGAGAAGAAAAACCTTGGTTAAATTCTTGTTTGAAGATTTTAAACTTGGAAGGCATAAATCTATGAAATTTGAAAGTTAACCTATTAAATGATTAGTTGAGTTAACCTGACTGGGGTTAGAATTTGACCTGTGGTTAAGAACCCATTTGTTTATCTTTTATTTTTGTTAAACATTTCTTGACTTAGAGGTGTGTTTAACAAACACCCTTTAAACCTGTTTTGTAATAGAAATATTAAATATATAGGAATATGTTTTATTGGTGTTGAATACGACCACATATCTCATAAAAAATATATAAAAAATCATATTTTTACTAAAAATAAAATATTATGTGTTTTAGTTCTGTTTTAGAATATTAAAAAAAAAGAGTTTTGCATGAATTTTGGATCTAATAACTAGTTTATTGAATTCATGATGATTTGACCAATATTTCAATAATCCATAATTTTATTTTAATTCATGGGAAATACTCTAGTATAAATATCAAATCTATAAGTAGACTAATATTAAAATATAAGTAATTGACCAAGAAATTTCAAGAGTTATCTGAAATATTTACAAATTTTAATGGAAAGTGTGTTTTTTTTTTTTTTTTGTATCTTTATGTATGAGTCATAGAAAACCCATTTGTCTTTCAAGATAGGTGAACCCTATCATGACACTTATATAGATCTCTTCAAATAAAAATTTGTTTAGGCACATAAGCCTATAATAAATTTAAAAAATCAAATTTATTTATATAAATAGATATTACACTATAAGCTAAAACAAAATGAACTTTTGAACAATATTCGACACTGTTCATTTACACTTAGATACATTGAGGATTGGAATAGTTAAACTGAATAGTAATATAAGTAATATTTGTATACTAAGTCAGCACAAAGAAGTCGCTTTGGCCGAGTGGTTAAAGCACGTTTCGTCCCAAGTAGACGAGAGTTTGAATCTCCCAGGAGTCAAAATGGTTTTGGATTTTTAATATTAATACTTTGCAATATGAATATTTGTATACTAAATTCAACAAAGACGTTGCTTTGGCTGAGTGGTTCATGTCTGTGCCTGTACACTGGAATCCGTAGTTCAAATTCTAGGCACGCCAAAATCTGATTTCTTTTTTTTTTAAACGGGTTTTTTTTTCTAACCGAGGTGTCAAGAGAAAACTTATGCGCACCACGACTAATCTTTAGGCCTACTTTTTTTTTTATATTTTTCTAACTGGTTTTTTTTTTCTCCACTTATACATTTGTTTTGGTTTTTTTTTATAACCAGGGAGTCTGTGTTAGTGTACGCGCACCGTGTTTTTTTCTCTCCAAAATAAATAGTGATTTTCATTGTTCATTACTATTTGAAAAGGTGCTTTGTCCTGGCTTTCTTTTTTTGTTTTTTTTAATTTCTTTTTTGTTAATATTGTTAGGTGTTTAAATTTCTAATTATTATAGATAAGGCATTTAAAATAATAATAATAATTATTATTATTTGTAATATTTTTCTTATAAATATGTGAGATTAATTATATATTTTTATATTTATTTAATATTAGCACCTTAATACACATGCACACACACACACACACAAATGACCTATTTATTATTTTTGAAAAATAATAATTTACAATCAGTATTCTAAAATATGTTTAATATAAAAATATCTGGAATAAATCTTGAAAAATAAAAAATAATAATTTTTTTTTAAAACAATAATTACGGTGTCATCAATAGTATAACCAATAATAATTAGAATATTAATTATGTATAATAATATTTATAATGACAACTATAATAATTGTGATAAAAATTCATTGGTCAATGTTATTGTTGTGAAAAATAACTTCCATGTCATTTTTTATGTAAAATATTTTAGATCTCATATCACGAAAAAAAATACGAAACCACACATTTCAATAATCCATAATTTCGTTTTAATTCATGGGAATTCATGGTAAATACTCTACTATAAATGTCAAATCTATAAGTAGGCTAATATTACAATATAAGTAATTGACCAAGAAATTTCAAGAGTTATCTTAAATATTTACATATTTTAATTGAAGAGTCTTTTTTTTTATCATTATGTATGAGCCATAGAAAACTCATTTGCCTTTCAAGATAGGAGAACCCTATCATGACACTTATATGGATCTCTTCAAATAAAAATTTGTTTGGGCACATGATCCTATAATAAATTTAAAAAATCAAATTTATTTATATAAATAAAAGCCCAGCACAATGTGCGAGGCAAATTCGCTCGTCTACCCTAAAACCTAAAGCATAGGTAGAAGACTACGGGTAAGAACCCATAAAAAGTATTTAATCCACTTTTGTTTTTCAGGAGCATTAATATTTTATCTAGCTATAACCAATCATTTATCTCTTGAATCTCTGATCAAATGAGTGTTTTGAGTTTCTAACAACCCTACATCAAATAAATAATTAGGTGACGAATCATTAAACCCTTACCAAAAACGGTCTCATTTCTCGCGTTGCAACAATCCTATAAATAGTCTCATTCTAAGACCACCACTAATTTCTATACTATACGACAGCTAACACAGGGCCGGGCCAGCATTTCCAGTTTCAGTAGAAATAAATCTGACATATCAGAGTTACGTCCTGTATTATTACATCAACTCATAATTTACCCTAATATATATACAGAAGCTTGAGAATTTTACATCACATAACATTATCTCTTTCAAGATTTCCCTCCCCGCCACACACCTCAACGAAACAGCTCTTCTTGGGCAATGATACCTTGTGTTTCAGCATGTTCAGGCTTTCTGCTAGCCTGTTTGCTTGCCTTTACTCTTCAAATCTTCTACTTCTCACCTTTATCTCCGGACTTGCTTGAACTGCCTCCAGCTTCAGCTCTTCCCACAAACAGGCACTTACAGGCAAACAGTTGAACATGATTGTTTCTCTGACCTGCGATAACTCCATGCTTTCCACTAATAGCTAGCGCACGCACTGATTTCTTCTTTATTTTTTGTTTTTATTTTTCCCTCTAGGAAGTGACTAAACTTGGAGAAGGATTTCTAGATGGCCCAGAGGATGTTGTCTTTGATAGAGATGGTGTCTTGTACACAGCTGTTAGAGATGGATGGATCAAAAGAATGCATAAGAATGGATCCTGGGAGAATTGGAAGAAGATAGACAGTGATAGTTTACTTGGGATTGCAACTTCCAGGGAAGGAGGTCTTATAGTTTGTGATGCTGAAAAGGTAAGATAATTCAAAAACTAGCACTTGCAGCTGAGACTTGGTGATGGCAAGGAAGATGAACAGCAAACAAAACAGAAGAGCCCCAGAAACCTGAATGTGAAATAAATTATGGTTGGCTAATTAACAAAGCAGATTTAATGGTGAGGACAGTAACATCAGCCAGATAGTCGCACTAATTATGGAATTGATATGATTTCAGGGTTTGCTCAAGGTTAGTGAAGATGGAGTGGTGGTTCTTGCGACGCATATTAATGACGGGTCCAAAATAAGGTAATATTTAGAATCCAATTCCATGATGCACCCCTTCTTTTTCCCCCTTGAGAAACACATTTACAAATTCTGCCAGCGAGTTTGTGGGGGTAAATCCTTTACTCCTTGACCATTTTTTAGGCCATCGAAGGATAAGGTGACAGGCGGGCCTTCGATTGATCATCAAAATAGAAAAATCTTCTTAAAGGACTTAATTGGTTAATTTCTATACCAAGACCTACAGAGAAGATTATTTTGTACACTCTAAAGGGAATCCACACAATCAATACTGAATGTACTAGAAAGGAAAGCAGATAATTACAATAAAGTAGAGTGAGAAAATGGTGGGATTTGGAACATCGATCAACTTCAACATGCTTAGTGCGAGCATTAAACACTGGATTTGAAACAAGAGAGATAGCCCCAGGATTATCGCAATATGTAATAGGAGGAAAAGATAATGAGACACGTAAACCTTTTAGAGCCATTCAACTCTGGTGAACTTCAGCTTCGGTCTGGAAACAACATGTTGCTTATTAGCACACCAAGAAACCAAACAAAAGCCAATAAAGACTCCATAGCCGGTAGTAGATCTGCGATCATCAGGATTGTTTGATAATGCTTCATCAAAATCCTCAAAGTTTATTAAGTAAAGGAAAGCCGATAATTACAGTAAAATAGAATGAAGAAATGATGGGATTTGCTGCTACTTGTCGTGCTGATTTACTGCTGCATTAACAAAAATATGATGATCATATGAGCACTTAAAGACATTTATAACAACATGTGCAAGCATTGCTCTCTCTTTCGATGGGAACGTTGAGTATTAAGGAAATCTTATATATTTTGGACATGGGATGTGTGGGCACTCTAAACCTCAGCAATTATATTTATAATATAGAGGAGTCAGCATTGATTGATAATATATTTCAATCAGGTTTGCAGACGAGGTCATTGAATCATCTGATGGGAGTCTTTATTTTAGTGCCGCGAGCACCAAATTTGGATTCCACGACTGGTACTTGGACGTTCTGGAGGCAAAACCTCACGGGCAGCTGCTCAAGTATGATCCATCATCGAACGAGACATCGATTTTGCTTGATGGTTTGTGCTTCCCGAATGGTGTTGCTCTCTCTAGAGAGGAAGATTATCTGGTCTTCTGCGAGTCTTGGAAGTAAGTACATTCGTGCCACCACTCTGTTTTATAACCCCTGTATGTGTGCGACGCTTTGGATATCAACGATTGGATTTGCACTTTTTAGCTTGTAAGAAAAAACACCCGCATCTTTCTGCTGGCTCAGATTCAGGTGCCGGAAATATTGGCTGAAGGGAACGGATAAAGGGAAAACAGAAATTTTTATCGACAACCTTCCCCGGTGGTCCCGATAACATCTATCTGGCTCCGGATGGCTCTTTCTGGATTGCTTTACTGCAGGTACTTCTAGTGATTTGAAACTCTTACGAGTTTATGTTATTTTGTTTTTTGGAGAAGAAACATCCTGACGGAACTTGACAAAAATAAAGAATAATATTTTCCACCACAGGTGGTGGCTAACGGGCTGGAGTTTGTGCACACGTCAAAGCCATCCAAACACTTGATCGCATCCTTTCCAAAGTTGGTAAACCTAGTCAGTGGTGCCCACAGGAAAGCAACGGTGGTAAACGTGGCAGCTGATGGCAAGATTACCAGGAAGTTTGACGATCCTGATGGCAAAGTGATGTCCTTTGTTACAACAGCTTTCGAGTTCGAGGATCACCTGTACCTGGGAACCCTGAATAACAACTTCATTGGAAAGTTGAAATTGAATCCGACAAATTCCTGAGCTTCAGACAATCGGACGGGAAAGAACAAGTACGGAACATGGGATCGTAAAAGACTCCTAAGACAAGCTATTACACTTGGTTGTTGTTTAGACTAGAACCCAGATTATTTTACAATAACTAATACAGAGATTGCATGCTGGCTTCCTAGTCTTCCGCTTTTCTTGATCCACGGAACTATATGATATGATTTCGGCAAGAAAACATCAACGGCACCTATTATCTACTGGCAAAATTCTTATTGATCCGATAACAAGGCAGCTTTCTCCAGTGCACCGAGCAATCCAGATTTCTAGTAAAAACCCTAATGAAGACATCTAAGCTCATCATCATTTCTTGGAAAACCAGCAGACAGAAAGACAGATAACTGCAGTAACGGTAATATTTGTAGCATGATTTGGCAGTTTAACAAAAAAAATTTGGGGCGGGAATATAATCCAGAAAAATTATCTTGCTTCTTTTTTTCCCCTGTCAAACTACATGATTAATCAAGCAAGTTTTGATGACTTCTAATGATTGCACGATACTTTCCCCAACTGGCTCAGGTTATCCCTCAAAATCAGTCACGTTCAGTTATGGAGGTTAAATGTTCATCGATTTCCTCAGTGGACAGCACTCTAAAAAAACGATTGTCTGTTCTCACAACTCCCACCTGCAAAATTGAACACCAACTGTTAGAAACCATTTTAGTTGTACAAAGTAAATTCCATTAGAAAGCATTTTCATGTCCATACCGTAATGGTCTGCAAATTTAGCAGACAGTAAATACAGGGGCATCTCATGAGCAAGTGAAAAAAATAAATAAACAAGAACATGCACCAAGATTCTGAATTCTACTGGAAACATAACACAACTGTTGAATGTAACAAGAACAAACAGGCTAATACTACTAGTCTAGTATCGGCAACTGATGAATGTAATAAAGGGAGTCGTCAAACCTCTATCTCAGTAGCTTTGAAATCCTCTTGAAGAACAGATTGAAGAGCAGAAATAGCAGTCTGCATGATACAAAGCAAGATGCTGTTTTAGGACCGTCACATTTAGAATGTTGGGACTAAACATAAAAACAGAATAATCCGAAAGCACCTTCTTCGCACCAATTTGTCTAATAATCCAGCAAAAACCAACAGAATTTAACCTCTTGAATTATTTTCTACTACCATATACACAGAATCCTCTCAGAGCCCCGGAAAACAAACAATCCAAACAAAAATAATTTGAACTCCTGTAAAGTCATACCCTTGAAATTCTTTTAACACCACGAGGACAAATGAAAAGTTCTAGCTTTCGCATATTATATGGCCCAAATATTCTATGCAGATTGAACTACCTCCCAACCAAGAATAGGAAAATAAGCGCACTTAAATAGTTGATAAGCACAGAGCATATTTCACTTCTGCAAATAATAGTAGATGGCCAATAAAAAGATTATAAATATATACATATAAAAGCCCAGCATGTCCTTAGCAGGATTAGGACATGTACCTGCACGGTTTCCTCATATGAGAGAGCAGGGTCATTTTTCATTTTCTTTTCCAGGAAATTGATAGCCTCTTGTTCTTTCAATCCAGAACTTGTAGCCTGCAACATGAGCATAAAATTATGTTCCTTGGGCAAAATGCTTTGTTAGAATTGTGTATGATGCAAAGTTAAAATAAAGAGATCGAGTAAATTTTCCCTTACTTAAGAAAAATCCCTTTACACTATCTAGTGGATATATTATAGAAACAAGTAGATATATCTACCTGCCCATTAGCTGCAAGATCTAGTAAACATACCTAGAAAGCAAATTAAACTGACAAACAAATATTTGCAGCAGACTGGGTTGCAAGGAGTGTTCCTGCAGCCCATATGTCTACTTCATTTGCAGGTTTAAAACTACAACCATGAAATAATTAGATGACTTCTTAATTTACATTTCCTCTTCTACCCTTCTTTGAAACAATTGGAATTGTTGCATCTTTTGTGACTTGCAGAACTTCGCATAATGAAATTCAACTCAAGCTGGTCCCTAGTTCTCTACAGTTGTACTTTTCTTTGTTTGCCAGCACCTTTTACTAACTTTCAACATCAATTCAATTTTCTACGACCAGTGATGAACTGGTACTTTTCTTTGTTTGCCAGTACATTTCCCAAATTTTAACAGCTATTCAATTTTCTTATACCTATGATAAACTAAATGTAACTTTTGATAATAAAGAAATTATAGCCTAGCAAAAATCTCTATCAAAAAAAGTTTGTTTGACATGAGACGAATGTTAGTCAATGAAAGGCCAAATAGCAGCTACATAAGAAGTATGATTTAGCTCCCAAATGCAACCTAAAATCACCGAGTACTAAAATTCAGAGGAGCATATACATGGAGATTTGCAAGTTCAATAATTGGTGAGGTTGATCTACAAGCTGTTTTATAACAGGCCAAGCAGAGAATACTACACTGTTGTAAATCCTTAGAGATAATATTGTTAAGTACTCTATTTACATGGATATTGCAGATGAGGGAGGAAGGAACTCAGCAGGTGTTTGTAAGGGAAAAATCAGTACCAACAAATTACGAGGGTATATCAGGAATTGAGCTTGAGAGCTTAATAAGGGAATCTAGATATGTGATTTTAAACCTTTGAGAGGAAGGTAAACACAGGCAGCAGCAGTTTCCTGCTGACAGGCCTGGGGCTAAACAATAAATAACAATGTTTTCCAAATTTAAAGGACTGCTAGAAGAGCACAGGAGATCACCAAAAAAAGGCAAAAGCCACTTTCAAGTGAATTCAAAAGCACACTCCTTAAATTATCAGATTTATTCATCCTAAGGATAAAGCTCAAGTATGTCCTTAAAGAGTCATATACCTCAGATTCATCGTAGTTTTTTTGCTTATATGATCATGGGAATCACAGGTGTACTTGCTAAGCAATAGCAAAACAACATACTTAGCATAAGGCTTACAAAAATGTAATGCATTGTGAAAAGAACTTTGCGGAATACCTTGTGACCAAAGAAATGGCCAGCTGGATCACACTTGTAAAGTTGAGGCCCATTCTCTTCATCAATACCCAAAACCATAGCAACTTCACAGAAAAATCACATAAAAGATGTCAAGATAAAGGAAAATAAGAATAAGACCAACAGGAGCCATTAGAAGGTGTAAATGTCCACTGCAAGCACTCAGATACACCTTAAGAAAATGCACTGCATGTAAATGTAATAATCTTAAGAGCTACAACGGAACAAAATAAGAATAGAAGCCATACCAACTCCAAGAGGTCTCATGTATGCATGCTGAGTATACACTTGTGATTTGTCCGCAATCCTATATATGCAACAAAAATATCATTGCACAAGAAATTATCAGTTGCAGTAAAGCAAGGAAAACAATCCATTCAATTATTGATAAAAAAAAATTCAGAGTTCAAGATTATAAGGATGGAAAAGAAGTACGATTAGAGAAGATAGCATCAGTTAATTCATAGAATAGGTTATTTTGCATCTGACCATCTTCCCTCAAAGATATTGGAGAATGGGCATAGATAAGAAAAAGGTTAATATGGTGCGATAGAAGGCAGTTAAAATTCAAATTTTACAAATAAGAGCATGAACAGTTTAAAAGCAAGCTTGATTTTCTTAAAAGGAGCTGTTTTGAACAGCACTAGTAACAATCCAAACAAAAAAAGGACGCATCCCACATATGGAACACATCCTGGTATTAAACATAATCAAATAGCTGAGCTTTCCACAACCACAATATGATCAATGAATCACCTACCATCTAGCTAAGGCATCCACAGGCATTTCATATCCATATCTGAACCTAAATTCAGCCGCTTCATTCCTTGCTTGTTGCACTAGATTCCTTGAATCAGCTGAAAAATGGACAAAAAAACATTATCAGTGGTGTAACTGGAATTTCAAGTTCCAAGCTTAGTACATGAAGGTACCAAACAATAATAGCAATAGTCAAATCAAATTCATAGATAAACAAAGGGCTCTATTTGTGCCTCCAGATTCATTACAGCAGAAGGAATTGAGAGAGTGTCAACTAATTGAAAGCAAACCTGTCATGCCGGTGGCAAGTAGTCCAAGGTACTTGGTAATAGGGAAAAGGTGAGTAACACTAGTCTGATCCAAAAGCTTGTCCTGCTCATTCATTATCACCAGAAACAAAATTATTTACCTCACGCTATATACCAAATACGAAATGAAAAACAAAACCCTAGATCAAGAAGGCGATTAATCAAACTAAATTAAGAGATGATTAATGCAATGCAGTCAAATTAAGAAAATAATAATCATATTTAAAAATTTAAAAAAAAAGTCACTCACCGGAACCTTCTTTTGAGTGACGACACAGACAGAATCCTTGCCGCGAACTCCAATGGAGGTTATCGCGGCAGCCTTCACTGCCTTGAATGCATACTCTGCAACCACAAATTCAATTAAATTAATTTAAAAATACTTTCCGGTGGGAGAAATAAAAAACAAAATAAGAGAAAGAGAGAGGAGAGTAAAATTACACTACATACCAACTTGAAAGAGGCGACCTTCAGGGGAGAATATGGTGATATGGCGATCGTATCCGCCTCCACTTCCTCTGCTCATTCTTATTGAGATTCTTCGTATAGAGAAGAGATCTGGTGTTTAGAGTTTCAGTAGCCAACAAAACTTTCAACCACACAGTTTTCTCTTTGTATTTGATGAATGCGTGCCTCGCTGAACAAGAAACCTTTTTCTATTTTCTTTTCCTTTTCTAATAATTTTAGTTTTAGGGTTAACGTCAGACTAGTTCTCATTCTATTATTCATTTCTCAATTACATCCCATACCAACCTATAGTTTTTGTACATTAGGTCCCGAAATTATACAAAATTCTAAATTGTGTTCTTTATTATAAATAACACATTTTTTTTGACGAAAACAAAGAAAAACTTTATGATTATGAGAGGTTTTGTGCATAGGTTGCAGAACCAATTCATAAAATGAGGATCATTTGATAATTTGATGTTTATTTTGGAGATTATTATAGGTTAAACCTTTATTTTAATGTATTATAATTTACCCCTGTGATCTCAAAAAATTAAAAAAAAAGGTGATAAAAGATTCAGACAAAGACATGGGTTAAGACAATCAAGAGTTAATAGAATCAAATCCTATGTGCTAGGAATTTGTGCTTGAACTAATGATGAATTTAAATACATAATAGATTTTAGATGCTCAAGGTTTGGGTTAAAATAATCATGCTTATGACAAAGAGGGTTGAACTAGGACTTAAAACTGGAGGCTTGAGGTTAGGGCAAGGATTATATATGAGGCATTTAGGATTTAGGATTTAGGATAGGACGAACCCTTTTAGTCCGGGTATAGACATGGTCCAAGTTGCCCAATTTCAATCCAAAAGCACAAGTTAGGACCAAGTCATTTATATTATAAGTCAGGATCACCCCTATTAATTTTGAATCAATTTTGGTTTTTTTCATAATTTTGATTCAGTTGTTTTTATAGATAAAACCGAACCGAAAATTATCACCCCTACTAAAAAAGCTTGGCGAGCATGACTTAATTCATGTTGCCTTTCTTTTTCCCGAGATTTACTAGTTTGGTCAACAGTGACAAAATTGATTTAGGATTAAACATAAAATAATAAAAATGATAATAAAAAGGAAGAATGACTTTGTAAGTCATCTTCTCAATCCCATTGTAGATTATTGATTCCAACCGTACTTCACTTAAAAACTTAAGTCATGACTACCTTATAAATCCTAGTCGCCACATAAATATGTGGATCCCAACATCTCAAATATTTCACAGTCATTAACAATAAATCAACAATTAATTAAAAATAATAACAATAAAATATTTTGTCATAATATTTAATAACATGTTAAAAATTATTCAAAAATTCACTTGGGGTTTAAAATTGATCTTCTAGAATAGTTGGGTATGGCTAAAAACCACAAGAACAACTCTAATTGTGGTGCATGGATGAACTATCAAGGCTATTATGCATAGTTACATACACTAGTAAGGAGTAAAGGCGTATGAACTACAATATTAGATACGTTGCTTCTTCCTCCTCAATTTTACAATGGCGGTGAGCTTCAACCTTCTTTTTTTCTTCTCTTTATTCATTGTTGTTTATGTTACGCATGTTGCCTTCATAGTTTGGTTGCTTCCGGATATACTTTTGTCATGGACAAAGGCCAATCATCTCTTGAAAGGTTCTCAATAGTGTTGGTGGTTACGATGGTGGCGATTGCCATTGATGATAGAGAGCAATGATAGAGGGGTTACCATTAGTTTTATTTATTTTTTTCTTGTAATTTCTCTCTTTCTATACACACATTGTTAAAATATCTCCCTCTTTTTCCCACTATTCATCCCCTTTTTATAATACCTAATATCCATTTATTCCTCCTTTATATTCATTTTTCCCTTTATTTTATATTATTACTACGCTTACTAAACTTTTTTTTTCATTTTGTTATTTTATTTTCTTTTAAAGATTTTAATATTTTATTTGAAAATATAATATCAAAGTTACAACAAATAGTTCCCTTTTAACTATCTTTGACCATCTTTAATTAGTTTATTTTTCCTTTTCTTTTCCTTTCAAAGATGACTTCGTTAAGGTAGAGAATAAATTATTATAATTAACTCAAAACCCACCCGAAAAAAGCAAGAAAGAAAGAAATAAAATTTAAGAGGAAGAAAAAAAAGAGTAGTACTTTCCAGTGAGATTCGCCTCGTACACTCGTCAACGGTTCACAGTCGACACCGTACCATCCAATAAATATATATATATTATTTCTCCTTCCTCCTCAAAAAGCCCGCCTGCCCTTGCCTCTCTTTGACTATACTTTAATCTTATTGGCAACAAAACATATCTCACGATCAGGTATTAATTAATTAAATTGATTTTGTATTTTCGTTTAATCTTATTATGATATAGCTTAAATCTTATTTCCATGGTGATTATCAGTTCATAGCATAGGGTTTTAATTAGTTAGTACTGTCTTTTTAATTAATTAAATTGAATTTGTATTTCGTTTAATCTTATTATGATATACCTTGATGTTTTGATTGATAGATTTGCAATCTGTTCTTGAGACGAGCTACTTCTTGAGTGTTTGCTGTTTGGTCTTCAACTAAGATTGTCAAGATTGCTCCCAAGAACCTGAAATTTGGGTCTTCGTTCAGTTATTATTGTAAATCTTGTCTTTGAACGTCGCATGTAGGACGATAGGATGAGAGCAGGTTTTTCAATGTTCAAGAGTACGGCATTCTCTCTTCTACTCATTGTTCTTGTGTGTGCAACTGTGCTTGTATGGGCATGGCAGAGAACTCCGCTTCTAACCGCCTTCCTCCCGCCTAATAGTCTTCTACAACTTTCTCCAGGTATGCTTCGGTTTATGGGAAGATTGATTACTTTGTTTTTCAAATCCTAATGGGCATTCCATTTTGCTAGTTGTGATCGATCTTCCGAACAAGTATATTGAAATTACTAACTTTATCTTGCTGGGTTCTCTCTTGAATTTTATGGGGATTTCTGAGTGTTTGACTATATATTAGCATGCCAGGAGTTATGATGAAAATGTTGTATTAAAGATGTTTTCTTAAACAGAAGCTAAAGACAAGCAGCCAGTCCTGACAGTAGGAAGAAGTGGCACTGCAGAAACTTCTACAGGTTTGGTAGAAGTAGAAGTGAGGCCTGACCAGAAAATAGAAACAAATCTGAAAACAGATGTGCAAATTACAGAGTTTGCACCACCAGAGCTTTCTGAAAACACAAGCTCTTCCACAGGGAAGAACCAATATAATGAGAATATCACGATGCATATGGATGATCAAGGTAATATATGCATGTATACAATTGCTTCCTACATGCTTTTTTCTAACTTAAATCAACCTACCATGAATACAATGTTAAATGTGCACTGCCAAAAATGGCATGTATGATCATCGGCATAGATCGTTGATGCAACTTTTATTAAGACATCATGTTGAGTGTCATCAATGTCTTGTTGATTGGTTTTGAAGTCATTGATGTAGTTCTCAAAAGAGATTTATTTGTCCTTTTAATGTTGTACTCTGTCAAGTTTCTAGCTGCACATTTTGGAAGTGATCCAAAATTCTTCACTGCATGATAGCAATATATTGGAAAAGGTATAAGATCACGTGTGCTGCTGCTAATTCTGGGTTATAACAACATACTCTCTGATGAATTGAAAATGATTCCTTGTATCCACATGGGTTCTGTGTGCTCTTTTTAACTAACAAATTCACAACCATCAAATCCTTGGCTTGCAATTATTCTTGTGCCATGCTCTACATTTAACATTCAATTCGGTTCCATGGTGAATTCATGGGAGGCTTGAGTGCCGATGAAGAGCTAACTTTGACAAAACATTTTTTTTTGTTTTAATTTTTAAGTTGAATGTCTCTTAGATGTCTTAGTATGCAAATTACCAGTTGCCGATTCTCATCTTATCCTTACTCCAGGCTGTAACTATGGAAAAGGAAAATGGGTTTTAGATAATAGCCGGCCTTTATATTCTGGATTTCATTGTAATCCATGGCTGTCACATATGTGGGCCTGCCGCTTGATGCAACGCAAGGATTTTGCCTATGAGAAACTACGGTGGCAACCAAAAAATTGTCAAATGGAAGATTTTGAAGTGTCCAAGTTCTTAGAAAGGTACAGCCCTCTCCAACTGTTTACTGCTCAGAAAACACCAACAAATTGATGAAGCTCTAAAATTTTGTCAATTCATGAGTCACATGCCTTCAAATGCTCCCCAAGCCTTGCCATTATATATTTGCTTTCACATTTAACATACTCTGTGCATCAGCTATCAAGGCTGATTACTGATTCACTTTCTGCTGGTTCTAAAAGTAATATACAAATTTCTCATTCAGGATGCGAGACAAAACTCTAGCCTTTGTTGGAGACTCTTTGGGCCGACAGCAGTTCCAGTCTTTAATGTGCATGATCACTGGTGGTAAGAAGAGCCATGATGTAATAGATGTAGGAAAGGAGTATGGACTCGTCATTCCTCATGGAGGTACTCGCCCTAATGGCTGGGCTTATCGGTTTTCAAGCACTAACACGACAGTCCTTTATTACTGGTCATCTTGCCTCTGTGACTTGGAACCCATCAATACCACAAACCCAGCAACTGACTACGCCATGCATCTTGATCGGCCTCCAGGATTTTTGCGTCAATTTCTTCATAAACTGGACGTTCTAGTTCTTAACACAGGGCATCACTGGAATCGAGGAAAGCTTAAAGCGAACCGCTGGGTCATGTATATGGGGGGCATGCCCAATACCAACAGGAGACTAGCAATGATTGGGGCTGCCAAGAATTTCACTATCCATAGCATTGTCAATTGGGTGAATTCTCAGCTTCCAAAACATCCACACTTGAAAGCTTTTTATCGAAGCATCTCACCGAGGCATTTTGTCAATGGTGATTGGAACACAGGGGGGAGCTGTGACAACACAACCCCAATGTCTGTAGGAAAGGAAGTACTGCAAGATGAGTCTAGTGATTATAGTGCTGGAAATGCAGTGAAGGGGACTGGGGTTAAGCTCTTGGACATAACGGCTCTATCCCAACTAAGAGATGAGGGTCACATATCACATTATAGCATCAGAGCTACGAAAGGAGTGCATGATTGCTTGCATTGGTGTCTGCCTGGAGTTCCTGACACATGGAATGAAATCCTTTTTGCACATATTAGTTCTACATCAGTGATTAATTCTTGATGGTAAATGGTTTGAAGAAGGTGATATCATTTTGTGGAATGGGTCAAGAGTTCCGTCGAGAAATTTTATTCTGGTGATTTTTTTAGATCTGGGAGAAAGAAGGATAGATGGGAAGTTTAGGAGAATTGTTTTAATTTGGCGAGAGTTACTGATAGAATAAGCTGATGACGTGAAATAAAATTTCCTGACTTCATGCACAGGATTGCAACACAGTGGTTCAGAGAGGCTGCTTAACAGACCTTCAGACTGAATTTTTAACATTCCAGAGTTTTTGAAAATCATGGAGAAGGTTCGAATTCATGGTTAAGAAGAACGAGCAGTGTTGTTGAATCGACTGTAGCAATTTTTGTGGATAACATCTGGTGATTCAATCTCAAGTTTCGAGCTCAATTAAACATGGGTTTCTGCCACTGCTGCGTTTCTTTTGGAATTCAAATTTAAAAGGAAGCTGCTCCTTGGGGTGTATTTGCAAATGCCTGTGTATGATATTATTTTCCTATTACGTTAGCATCTTTTATTGTAATATTAAAAATTACATTTCAAATAATTGTATATGAGCTTAATATGCATGATTTTTAAACTTGGAGGAAATATCTATTTTTTTTTAAAAAAATTTATATAATGTTTTCTCACATTTATTATTGGTATATTTTTTTTAATACATTTGCTCCAAAATTATCCATTCATTATTTTTGTTATTTTATTAAAACTTAATTGAAGATCATGTTATGTTTTTTATTTATAAAACGTATTTTAATAAGAAAATATTAAAAAAAAGGCATTTATAAGGCAAAGAGGTTTTGATTAAAAACATTTATTTTAATCATTGAGATTTTATATATTGATTTCAGTTGTTTGCATTTTCTATACAATAAACAAAGATATAGAAAGAAAATGCCCCTCGCGATAAATATCAACTTTACACTTTAGTATTTAGTTAAAATTGATAGTTTTTTTTTTAAAAAAAATTTATTGGTTTATTTAATTCTTAGCTTATTTTATTAAATTTACACATCAACTATCCCAATTCTCAATTCAAGTTTTTCTTAATGTTAAAACTTATGTTCAAAATACTTGCACATTCTTCTCTTATATTATATTAGAAATTAGATTTTGAAACCCTACCCCTCGGAAAGGGACAAATACTTGCCTAGTACCTCTGTAAACTTATTATTATTATTATTATCTTATACGCCAAGAGAGAGTGACATTTCAAACAATAATGAACAATGTTTTGCATTGTTCATTTACACTTAGCGGCATTGTGGATTGGAATAGTAAAATCACATAATAATATAAAGTATTAATTTGTATACAAAGATTAAACAACGAAATTGCTTTGACCGATTGGTTAAGGCGTGTGTTGCTAAGGCATCCCCATGAGAGAGTTCGAATCTCAGGTGATGAAAATGATTTTGGGTTTTTAATATTATATTATCATTGCCTTTTCCCTCTCTTTCCTTCCGATTCTGTTGATGCCTTCATAGTTTTTTATTATTTTATAATAGTTAAAGATGTAGAGTAGATAAAATTCTAAGAACATTTTAATAAAAATAAAGCAAGGAAAAAAGCCCTTATTTTTTTTTATTCTTCATGTCCAGATTACGCCTTGGATCATTAGATAAAAATCCAAAGATGAAAAAGGAAACAAAGAATATTGCTATTGTGTAAACAAAGAGTTTAAGAGTAAGCATTAGACAATCTCTAAGATCTTTTTATGTGTTTGGACAAAAAGAAAATAGATTCTCTATTCTTTAGACAATTCGTCCCACAGTCCTTTGTTTTGGCATTAAATTAAAAAAAAACTAAAAGATATGATATTTTATTATTACTATTACTATTACTAAAGAAGCTAAAACAGATCGACATTTTAAACAGTAATAAACAATGATTTTTCACTATTCATCTAGACTCAGAGGAACTCGTGGATTAAAATAGTAAAAATACTATTTTGCCCCTCCATTTACTACATTTTTTAGCCTTGAGTCCGGGGTATTTTTTTGATTTTTCACCTTCCTATGCACAATAAAATAACTATAATACCCACAAATAAGACAAAAATGCACAGTTACATCGGGGGCATAAAGTGTTATTGCACATAATTTTTTAAATGGCTAAATAGAAAATTTACCCCTAAATAAGACAAAATAGAACAGTAACATCCAGAGTCAATAGGGTCATTGCACACTTTTTTTTTAAATGACCAAATACATAAACACCCTCATATAAGACAAAATTCAAAAGTTGTCTGAGGTGTGGTGCTAATTTACCATTTTTTTTATAATATTTACTGTCGAATTACTATTGGCGCGTTGTTGGACGCGCCGTCCATTTCCGCGTTCACGCGAGTTTCGGACAGCGCGTGTGGCGTATTCCAGCGTCCATAAATACCCAACCACTGTCTAGAATGATGTTTCAAACATGTTTGCTTCCTTCTGGTGTGGCACGTGCAATGATAAGGTGGTTAGAGACGTGTCAGTGGTCGGAGATGTGTTAGTGATCGGTAGAATTCCTCACTTGTTTTCTCTCTCCTGCATGCGTAAGAACAATTTAGTCCCGCTGTTTACTATGATTTCATTTTAGTCCCTCATCTTTTGATTGTTTGTATGGTCATTTTTTCTGTTATATAGGTTTTGATTTATTTCAATTTAATCCTTCAATTGAAATTGATTATATATTGTAGTTTCATTTCGGTCATCTGTCTTTTAAATTCGGGATTGGTTTGAAATCCTTCATATTTTCGGTATCAAAGTTTTGATTTGTTTCAATACTATCTTTCCATGCCAAATTGATTATATATTTCAGTTTCATTTCGGTCCACCTTTTAATTTCTGATTTTGTGTTAAATTCTTTAATTTTTTCGGTATCAATGTTTAGATTTGTTTCAGTTGTATCCTTTAAATGAAATTTATTATAAGTGTGTTTTCCATTTTGATCCTTATACTTCTAATCTTGAATTTTATTTTAAGTCCTTTGTTTTTTTTGTATATATTTCTTACATAATTCCTATTTTATGTCCATGTTTATATGTACATGACATTATTTTCCAATTTTATTATTTCCACTGTTATTAAGGGTTCTTTTTATTTTAATGTTTAAATTTTAATTTGTGTTGATGATCATTTCAAAATTGACATTTATTATTTTTTCTCTTTTTTATTCATTCTTCATGTCAAATAATTTTTTTTAAAATCTAATAATATTTTTTTATCATTTTTAGTTTTATTTTTTAATTTCTTTTTTGTTAATAATGTTAGGTGTTGAAATTTCTAATTATTATAGATAAAGCATTCAAAATAATAATAATGATTATTTGTAAAGTTTTTTTCCCTTATAAATACATGATACTAGATTATATATTTTGATATTTATTTAATACTAGTACCTTTAATATATATATATATATATATATATATATATATATATATAAATGACCTATTTTTTTTTTTTAAAAAATGATAATTTACTATCATTGTTCTCCAATATTTTTAATATAATAATATGAGGAAGAAATCTTAAAAAACAAAAAAAAAAATTTAGTTTCTTGTTTTAATAATAATTAAGGTATCATCGATAATATGACCAATAATAATTAGAATATTAATCATGTATAATAATATTTATAATGACAACTATAATAATTGTGACAAAAATTCATTAGTCAATGTTATTTTTGTGAAAAATAACTTATGTATTTTTTTTTATGTATAATATTATAGATCTCATATCACAACAAAAATATAAGAACCACAAGTAGACAAGGACATGTAGAAAATTTGTGTCAAATTATCTACAATAATAAAATAAAAAATTGCCCTGTGTTTTGACACAACCAACATCAAAAATTTTAACATGTAACAAAATTGTTAATGGTCTTATATATTTTTTAAAAAATTCTATACATTTGAGCTAAATAGGCAACTTAAAATTTTTAAGATTATGTTGCTTTTATATGTATTTATTTATTATAAATAAGACATTTAGAATAATGATAATAATTATTTTTGGGACTTTTTTCCTTAAAAAATAGGAGAAACTAATTATATATTATGATATTTATTTTATATTAACATCTTAGAATATATATATAAAAAATGAAACTGACTTTTCTTTATAAATCTCACATTAATTTAATTTCAGTGTTCTAATATAATAATATGAAGTAAAAAAATATGAAAACATAATCTTTGATAAATTTTAGCAGTTGCATTTTTTTTATCTATCAAATAAATTATTTGTCAAATAATTAAAACATGCTCAATAAAGGAATTAGTATGTTATAGACAACAAATAATATATCTTTAGTCAATTTGATCGATCACGACTTTGCTTTCTACCAATTAAATTATTACCAAAGTAGTTAGAACAAAACCACCAATCAAATTGTTTTATTGCGTAAAACAAATCACTCATCCATGCTAAAATTCAACGATTATAATTTTACTATTTGCTAATAAAATAATTCATGAAACAAATAAAACATATACAACAATCAATCAGTACATTACACGGAGCACGTGGCTCATTTTAATAGAATTTTCTCGATTCCAATTATACAATCTACCGATAAAATAATTATCAAAACAGTTTTCTACATAGAAAAAAAGTTCATTACAATGCGCAGGCAAGTTAGCTCGTATAATATAAAATGGAACACTACCATTATTATTATAAGACTATGATGAATTAAAGACCTCTTTTGTTTCTATACATTAAGACTATGATATATCTATCTATCTCTTTATTTATTTAACTATTGATTAACAATGATAAAGTTGTAAGGCATGCTAATAAATTATCTTGTGAGTTGACAAATTAAAAATAAATTAAAAAAATAGAGGATAGTGTGGACCTATAACTAATTTTGAGAATCCATTGTAAGAAACATGGATTGAGGAGGACAACTTTTTGGTCATGGTAAGATTTTGGTGATACTGTTTATGATTTTATATATATACACAAAATAATATTCTCCATCAATTTATGATTTTTATTTTGGTGATGCTTATGATGATAATTGTAACATAATAACGTTGATAACTATACAATAATAACATTGATAATATCATTATTAGTTTCTTAATTGACTACAAAGAGAACATGAAAAGTTCTCAACAAAATCCTTTTGATTACAAGTTTACTATTATCATATCACAAAGATAATTTATATTTTCAAGGGTTATATGGATATAACACATGTTGATAAAGCATGTTTGAAGTTTGTAACTCATTATTCTAGAAATCCGTGGAAAAAAAATATCATTTTTAAATTAGCATTTCTCATATAAAATCTAATGAAGTTGAAATCTAAATTGTTATATACTTAAGGCTTTTATTGTCATTAATTTCAGGATCTGTGAGATTAGTCGAGGTGCATGGAAGCTGGTCTAAACATCCACTTTAATAATAATAAAAAACTAAATACCTAGAGATAGGTTTTGGTGCCTTTGCCACCGGTGGAGAAGAGCATTACATAAACCTAAGTGTATTTATTATTTTTATGGTAGATCCCTTTTTGAAGTCATCTTATCCGTAGTCTATAGTCTTACAGCGAGAGCCGACATCAAAGTAGTTTTTCAAGAGCAATCCCATAACATAAACAGAAAATCCAGCAACTGAAATCGAAGCTATCATGTTCCCATTCAATATATATTGTCTTCCAAAACAAAAGCCAAGTTTGTTTTTTAATTGAATTTTCAGACCGAAGAGCTGAGGCCATGCAGTAGATAAACACATAAACTCAACTTCCTTGTTATTTATTGCTGTCTTGAACCTCAATTAGCCAACCACATGCAGTAGCGGAAACATAGCCACCCTCACTTTGTCTGGAAAAAAATCTATGCTTTTACACCTGTCGCACATTGACAAATGCACCGACTCAATTAAATTAAATTAAATTAAATGGAGAAATAAAAAACAAATACTTACGTTTAAGACAATCAAAATATTATATTAGTTTTTCATTTCTCTTAATTTATTCTATGCTTGCTATTAGCTGTATAAACTATATTATGAACTTATTAGCAATTTATTATTAATTTTTAAATTAATTTCAATCTCTAAAAATTGAAGACTCGTTAAGAAGTTTCATGTTAGTTCTTAAAACTAGAAGATTCTACCGGAAGGGAATTTTATCAAAAACATCTTGATATTGATCCCTAATTCATCAAAATATGAGTTTTAACAAAATTTCTGACATTAATCCATAGGGAACAAGGGATTTTGTTGACATGAAGATTTTACGAGTTTTTTTTTTTGACATTAATCTCTAAAAATAGAAGATTTCATCCATAGATTTACCTTTCCCTCCTCTTGGCTGCTGTTTTCTTGACCCAAGACCCGGAGCTCTAACATGACAGTGAAAGGGTTGATTGAAATAGCAAAGCAAAACGACGACGAACACGAGCTAGAGAAAATGCCTGCTATACCAGCATTTTAATGGAGGTATGCTGTCAGAATTGCTTGATATATAGCAAGTATCTTGTAGCAATCCTTTCTAGTATTAACACAGCGCGCAATGTAAGCAAGCGAAAAGGGATACAAGATTTGGCTGCAAAACACAAGTTATAAGAGGAAATTTTTGACATTAGCTACAAGAAAAGAAATAAATATATATATATATATATATCCATGGTATTCGTCTTCTTTCATAGCCAGATAACATTTGGGAGATAAAATTTGAGAGTTCTATTTTCCATTGTAATCTCAGAGAGAACAATTAGCGGGAGATACAGTTTCATGTATTAAATTGTTTTTCAACCCTTCTCCACTGTAACCGATATCTATCACCCATATTTCCAAAGCTAATATATATTTCGTTTTTCATATATCTTTTGTTATCATATTCAGTTTTAGTTTAAATTGCATATTTTAATTTTCTGTTTTAATTTTTGTTTTACATATTTAAGTATGCTCTGTGTTTGATCAAGGATCCTGACGTTGCTGGTCTTGCCTTGTTCTTACGCATCAGAAATTTTATTGTCTTTGCATTTTATTATTTCTGCATTGTTATCATCATATAGCTAGTATATATATATATATATATATGCCGAAGTTTATACTCCATGTTTGACAAGTTTAGTCAAGTTTCGTGCTACTACAAATTACAGATTGAACATGAAACAACAGTACGGGTAAGACCTAGCTAGTTGGAGTCAATTTTAGATTAAGTCAAAATTGTTTCAAGAATGCATTGACTAAATGTTCTCACTTATATTTAAAAGCCATACCATATACTAGCTAAAAGTAGGTAATGAATCAAGAGTTTTTCATCATAAATAACTTCATTTATTTTATTGTAGTACATTTGAAGATAGGTCTCTAGATATGAAGCTCTTCTATACTTGACAAACTCACAAACTCTAATTGTTTTTAGAAATGCCAACATCTTGCTTATAATATTTTTTAAGAAAGTTGAAAATGAATCATATGAGGTCTTGAGTTTAATTTTTTTTATATATATATATTTATATATTTATGTGTTTATACTTTTTTTTCCTTTCATATTGAGGGTCTTTATTATGATTTTTTTATTTAATTAATTCCATTAGAATTTGATTGAAAATTATTGACATGTTTATTAAATGGACATTTGACATTGAAAAGTGGACTCCTATGTTAGACACTTTATTTACACGCGATAATGACAAAATTGATATCATGTTGACTTTTATGTTTTAATGATAATTAGGAATGTCTGGGATTATATTGAAGTAGTTTAATGTGGAATAAATGAGTTAGTTAATATTGATTTTGTAGATTAAATCTTGAGAGAGTTAACTAAGTGTTGGAAGCTTTATATTTTAAAAGATAATATTATGCTTGAATTTGATTGCTATGATAAAAAAGATGTGTTTTAAATATGAGGGTGATTCACATGAGATAAAATGCTAAGATATTGGATTATGCTTGGAAATATGAAAGAATAGAAGTATGAATTTGATAAATTATGTAAATGTTTTTGTCTAAAGTGATTCAATAAGGTTATGAAAGAATTGTTTAGGAGTTAAAATTTAAATGGTTTGATGTGTTGTGTTTTGATTGATAATTTGGTATAATGGAAAAATATAAACTATATGTATTGGATGCGCGATGTTAGTAAACAAAGTAGATTGTATGTGACTTTCAAATTAATAAAGTGAAAAGAATAAAGATGTGTTTGGATGTATTAATAATGAGTTGTGGATAAATAAAGTACTAATTAGGGATGCTTTCTTGAGAATTAGGAGGGACATATGAGATTAGACTAACATCTAAAGGATTTTGTGCTATTGAAAAGGCATGTAGATGCCCATCACCCTACTTTTTTAAATTAATATATGTCCTATTAAGAAATGCTTTGCATATGTAAAACAAGTTTTGGAAATGAGTTACAAAGAAAAATTATGCCAAAAAATTAGTCGATTGTTTGTATGGAGACTAAATTTTTATATCTATTGTAATTAGTTGTTTAGATGGAGACTAAATTTTTATATGTATTAAAGTTGACTATCTGAATAAAGACTAGATAATTATGAATTTAAGTTAGTTGTTTGGATGAATACTAATTGTTTATGTATTTAAATCAATCATTTAGATGACGACTAATTAATTTTGTATTTACTTTGGTGATTTGGACGAAGATTAAATATTTATGTGTTTAAGTCATCCATTATAAAGAGACTAATAACATATATTAAAGTCAACCATATTGATAAAGACTAAATATAAATTTATGTTAACTGCGTTTCATAGATATCAATTATGATAAAATTGAAGTCAACGAAATTGGTAGAGACTAATGATGTAATATTAAATCGATTATATTTGGAAAGGAATAATTATGTAATGTTGAGATTGTTATAATGAAAGGATTATGATAAAAAGAAGAAAAGGGGTCTTTGCTAGCCATATCGATGGAGTTTTGGTGGTAAAGGATTCATTTTAAATGAAAATAAATTAATATAATTATGTTGTGCACCTAAACATCTAGTATTATTGATACGTCACATGATATCATATTATAATCCATATTTTAATGATAAGGAGTTAAACTCAATGTATATGTTATGTTTTAATATGTTAAATCTATAATAATGTAAAATTGTTGAAGTTAATAATTATTATGGGTTGTATTGTAAATTGGCAAAAAATTAGTCTAGTATATTGATGAACCATATGGTTGTGGGATTGTGATTGTTTTATATAGTTATTTAATAATGAGAAATTGTTTTGGGTAGGATGAAATGGTAAATGTTTTTTTAATGGTCATTAAAGCTGGTTGGAAAGTCAAGGTTTACGTTTTTGGACATAAAAAAAACCTAATTATCAATTTATTTTCACTTAAAAAAACTCTTAAAAATCTCAATAAATATATTTTAAATCCTAAAACACCCTTTATCACTTTCACCTATAGAAAATCTAGCCGAATAAAAAATTGCTTAACGGGTCTCAAAGATTTACTTTCTTTCAGCATGTTACAAGAGAAAACCACCTCCATCGGACTTCCATCACCAAGGCAAGCCTATGATACAAATATAATATAAGCTTTTTTGTGGCTGGAATATGATTGACCGAACTCTCTCTTTTAACATCTAAGGATTAAAACCTAACAAAATAAAGTTTATGACATTAAATGCACAAGAACATGGATCGAGTTTAGAAATTTAGAAAATTTCAACTATAACCCATAAACAATAAAAAAAACAAAGAGTTTCTTTTCAATTAAGTTTATTCTTGTTCTTTTTTTTTAAGATAAACCCATATCCCAAAATTCAACTCTTTTTATTAACGTGGATGTTCAGGTCAATTTACATGCATCTCGTTTGATCTCATGAGCCTTTGAAGTTAACGACTATATAAACCACCAGTGACCATCATATTAGTAATCACAGGGCTCAAACCTGAAATCACAGATTAAACAAAGCCTTTTAGTTTTAAGCTTTTATCAGTGAGCCAACCATTAGATGATTGAAAAAAATAAGCTTGCTTCCCTGATGTCTCAAATAACCCAAAATTCAACTTTTAATTTGGTGCCGGGATGTTCCACAATATCTCAAATATATCATAACAAATAAATCAAATATAAACTATAAACTAGGATTAGAATAGGAGAAAAAAGAGCGATACAATCGCCCAGTAATAATCCATTGCTTCAAGTAGTAAGAGAAACAGTAAAATAAGGTTTTGTTTTCATAGTTTCTTTATAAAATGAAGAAATATAGAGAGGCGAGAAAGAGCTTGTGGAAACGGAGAAAGAGATGCTCTTGGACCTTCATCCTTTCTGTCACTGAACTAGAAAGCTGAGTATTATTGTTCATTAAATTAACTGCAGAGCACTTTACAGTGCGGGGAAATACTAATTAAATAGGTGCATTGTGTATCATCATTATTTTCCTATTTCTTTCTTGAATTCTACGATCATTTCCCCTACGAGACCACCATATCTGTCTCACTCACGTGTTAATTACAGATTTAGCAAGATAAAGTAATGTAGGTTGCTTTCCATTTTGGGACAGTCCGGTAGAGGTTTCCAAATATAGATCGGACCAAAACCTTAAAAGTCTAAAATAAAGACCAATAAAATGGCTTAGGCCGGGGAACAAGAAAAAGAAAATCACATCGTTGTTTGTGTTGAGATTTCATTTTCTCGATCAAAACCAAAACCTTGCATCTCGATGAGCTTGGTTAGAGAACTCCTAGGCTTGATCTCAAGGAGACCACATGCTCTGAGGGAGTATACTACTTAGTTTAGTGTTATTAATGGTCCTGTGGGAGGCATAGTACTTTGGGGTAATTTGAATTACCGACCGCTAAACATTTGTAATTTTAACCTCCTTGAACTCTTGGACAAAAAGTTTAGTTTTTAGTACTTGTGTTACTAGGAAGATAAAGCAATAGATCTCATCTCAATATTTGATTTCCCTTTATATTATTATCAAAATGAAGGAGATATATGATATTGATGACATAGTAAAAATAGTTGGGCGAAAACATTGTTTCATCGGGTCTTAATCATGCTCAAAGATAAATATTGGTTCATATTATTATTATTATTATTATTGTTGTTGTTGTTGTTGATCCAGCTTTTGTATTAATGGAGACTAAGTTTGTCAAGAAACCATCTCATCTAAAATCTTAAAAATTTAAATGAGACCTCAAAATATGATTTATATTATTCTCTAACACACTCTCTTAAGTGGAAGCCCTCTAAGCTTGAAACTTGAGCACAAGGTCAAATAGAATAAGAGTGATGAGATTCGAACTCGTGACTAGTAGGTTAACAAGACTCCAATATCATATTAATAAACTATCTTCTTTTAAGTGAGGTCCTAGAGTATAAGTTATATTATTCTCTAACAAAGTCAACCTTACTACTTTCCTTTAATTCTCAAAACATTTTGAGGGTTTTTTCAAGACTTGTTTCTTTTTTTTTGAATGAATATATAGATGTCAGGATGATAAAAATGGATGAATTTAATGATAGAAATGTTGGGTTACTAAATATTAATCACATAATGAAAATAATACAAAAATTACCCTTGTTACATTACTAAGTTGCATGTCCAATTTCAACTAATATCCTACTTTTCTTTAGTTTCTTCATACAATTGCAAATGTGAAAATCTTATTTGGTATTCAATACCCAAGAACTATAATGAAAAGTAGTAATATAGTTTTCATTTACAAATATACTTGAAGTAAGAGTTTCGTTAAGATTCTTTGCCTTTATAATTGTAAGATATACCTTCTTAATATCCTTTCTTTGTCATAATGATGACAAATGCCCATGTTCTTGTTTATGCCCCAAATAGGTTCTGTTTTCTTTAGAGACATAACCCTTATTCTTCTTATCCTTCTTATTAGATACTCTAGAAAGACTAAAGTTGAAGAATGAGCCATTTTTCTTCTAAATCCATTTAGCGGTCTTAAGCATATTAAGTAATTCTGACATTATACCATTGATCTTGTTCATATAGTAGTTCATAATGAATTGTGAAAAGTTTTAGGGGTAATGACTATAAGACCAAATCAACACTTAACTCATAGTATATGACAAAACCTAATTGGCATAAGTTTTCAACATAACCAATTATTTTCAAAACATGAGTATTTATCGACGAACCCTATATCATCTTACAATAGAACAATTTCATAGAGACCTCATACCTCTTAGTCCTAATGGCCTAATCAAACAATTCTTTAACATGCATCCATATTCTTGTGTTGCCTTTGAAGTTTAGGTGACATAGTGGCTAACATTATATATGCAGCTTGTTCATCGTCATTAGTTTCTACTTTTAATAAATATCCAGTATTTTAAAAAAAACAATAACTAGTGATGCAATAGAAATCTCATAATTGTAGCAACTTTATAATTTTGTTTACAAAATATTTTCATCTTATGATTTTATATTTACCCTAAGTCCTGTCTTATGATCTGTATATTTACCCTAAGTTCATAAATCATATTCTTTGATACAAAATTATATGACTATTAAAGATAAATTAAATCTTTATCAATAATAAATATGTAATTAAAATAAATATATATATATATATAAAAAATTAATCACCATCACGCAAATTAATCTTATATAGAGATGAGTGACAGTTTCTTTTGGGAAATGATCGAGAGGAGAGATTGCTTAGAGTAAACAAAAAGATGGCTGGAATTGTATGGACCTCAAAAGAGAATAATGCCTGTAGGTAGTAGTCAATAAGTTGAATATTAAACATGGATCATAGTGATGGCTGTTCCCCTCTCGATACTCGATTTACTAATCCAAAGGTTTTTCTTTTCTTTTTCATAGAAAGTAGTAAATTACAGAATGATACGGAACCTGGGAAAAAGAAACTGAGTCTCAGACCAAGGCCTTAGAGACACGTGTTGGTCGGAAGCAGTCCAAATGAGCAAATCTTGTGTGTTGACATGGCACGTGGATGGGACAGCTCCACGTGCATGGATGCTATTCCATATATAGAATAGAATGAAACCCCAGTTAAGAGGCCAAAGATTTGTGGACGCATGAAGATAGCTAGCTATACACACACACACACACTTTACACTAGCTGTCTAGAATTCCTGTGCATAATTCTTTTTTCTCTTGAATCTCTTATGGTGATTACAATCGGAAAACCTGAAAAAGAAGATGCAAGTGTACAGTATATTAATAGTGTACTAAAGCTTTTAGTAAATTTGACAGCTAACAACGTACGTAGTTCTGAACGCAAGTTAGGGTGGGGAGCAGGATTCATCATGTATTTCTTGTCTGTGGTCATGGAAGTGTTAACTCAGTATAAACGTTAAGGGATTTACATGGTGGAAATCTCATTGGATTCCATTAATTACCTGTACATTTACCACGCTGTTGAATTCCTATTCCCTATTGCCTATTGCTGTTCAGTAGCACACCAGCAGCATTTTTAAGAAGATATGATTTTGGATATGCTGGCTAACCAGATCTGTTGGTCTCACACAGACATGAATATATATATATATATATATATCATAGACTCTATCACCCTTGAAGTTACAAACAGATCCAAGGTGATCTAGTTAGTTTACTTCATTTTATTGAGAAATTTTCTAGTGAGACGACCGATTCCAAATCGACTGGATCGCAATATTTAAGGGAGTGCACGCAGGTGTTGATCATTAATCTAACGTTGGGCTTATATGAGAATAATTATGTGTTTGTAGACTATTAAATAAGGTAAAGCCTAATTAAAATGATCTGCTAAGTAATTTTTAGGCAATTGGGTTTTGATGTATCTAATAGGGATGTAAACCTTTAATGTGTAGAGATTACAGGGTTGTTTCTATTTTAGTGATGGGCTAAAATAGGAATAACAAAGAGTGGGAATGCCAAAGGGCATGAATACCAAAAGACACTTGGTTGCCTATATATATGGTCATGGTCCCCAGATTACACGGACTAATACATTCTCATACTGACATCCCTATTATCAGAGAGAAAATAAGACTAAGATAAAGAGAGAATCAAATGACTCTCTAAGGTGAACGTGTTAATATGGAAGGTCATCTGTACGACTCTAGATAGCGACTTCCGGATATGGATTCAGATATGCTTCCGCTTTATAGTTTATGTATTTTATGCGTTCTTGATAATTCGACATGAACATGAATATCTACATGCTATGAAATGCTAGATCTATAGCGGGATCTTGCATGAAGGATCAGGATCAGGATAAACACAAGGATGGATCATGACCTGGTAACTGCATGATGATCTGTGCATAAGCCTGCGGACTGGTTGCTATTTTAAAGGGATTAGCAGGAGGAGGAATGATTTTTAATATGATCATCTGCATCTTTTTCAGATTTGAAGTAACTGATAAAAGGAAGATTTAAGTGCTCCTTAATTTATCAATGATAATTAATTATCGATCTCACAATGAACTGTCATAGTTACAAGCGTTCGTTCTTTAGTCCTACGTCATTGCTTATGCTTGTATCGTTCAAATGAGGGATTTGCCGTTGAACAGTAAATATAAAAATAAAAAGGCTATACTCTTCTCTTTGCTTGTGTTTTAATGGAAGCTAAACATTATCTTACCGTTTCTATCCATCGATCATTCAGCAACAGCTAGCCAGAACAAGTTGGATAGTTGTGAGATCGAGTTTATCGCAGGCCAGTGGTTTCTCCGGACAGACAAGACGTGGACCTGAGCCAGAAGATCAGTAGCCAAAGTTATACATATAGCAAGTGGTTGAAGATTTTGGTGCGGTGAGATGGAGCAGGTGGCTGGTGGTTCGGTTAGTGAGGGACAAATCCAGGGAACATGGTTTCTTATCTGTCTACTCTGCACACTAGCCCCGAACCTTTTTCAGTTTTTTCTATTCAGTCCTCGTTCGCTGCACCCATGGTTACGTACTCGCGTGTGGATACACTTACGTGAGTTTCATGTAGATACACTAACACATACTTGCGAATAGAAAGGAAGAATATGTGAAAAGTCAAGTTAATTTTGTTTCAATTGATATTCGAATAGTGTGGATAAGATTGTATTTTTTAAATCAGCACCCCAATAAAAAGTGATTAAACGGATCTTCGATCACTCATTTTCGTTAAACAAAAACACCTTATGTATACTCATTATGATGGTGTTTACCTATATAATAAATATACATTATGATGGTGTCTACCTTTAAATCACATTATTATTTGTAAGAGTTTATTAGGAATAAAAAATAATGAAGTAATTATGACAATTATCTGAGACTTAATCGCAATATGATAATAGAGTTTGTCTTGGAATTAGAAGAGTATTTTGAGACTCTAAAAGTAGAGTAAAACCTTTAAGGGTTATTTGAAACTCTAAATTACAAAATAACTTGTAAAAGTCCTCTAATAATAAAAAGTAAATACTAATTTAAGAGGGTCCTTGAAGGCTCAAAAAGTAAAGAAAAAACTATGAGAGTCCTCTAAAACACATATAACATAATATATTATAAAAGTTTTTAATAACCTAAAAGTAAAGAATACTTTGAGTCCTCGAGAGTATGATTTAACTCAAATTTGCAACAAAAGTACATTGGTTATATATAAAAGAATTTGGTGAGGTATTACTAGTAAAAATCCAATTTTTTTTCATATTTAGTTTTTCCACACACCTTTCACTTGATAAAATATCGGCATTAAATCACCATATATGTCATGTTTTTTTACTTTGTATTTCTAGGGCATTTTCTAAACCATGGATACAAGCCTCATACTTTATCATATTATTGGTACATTCAAATTATATCTTAATATAGATAGAGTATGTATTTTTATTTGGGAAACTATTCACTAACTTAAAATCATTTCCCAAGATAAATATAACACCATCAAAATACATATTTCACCATCCATCTTTTATATCTTTTTTTTTATCACCGTGATATCTTTATTTTGAAGATCAAAATTTAAAGGCACATAGTCATCAATTACATTATCTTATAGATGATTAGCAATCACACTATCTCTTACTACCTTTCTCATCATATAAATGATCTTATATTTTCAACCAACAATACTTTTCATATGTTTTTACGTCTTGTGATTCTACTTGATAGGAAATACTTCTAAGGAAAATATACTTGAGAGGGATTCAAACTTCAAGATTAGCTATGTGGTGTAATAAAACATATATTGATAAAGTTGTCGCACTTCATACTAGACTATAACATACATTTTCTAACATATTATAACAATACTCATATTAAATGAGCTTTTTGCAAAGGTAGTAAATGGATTATTTCTTTCTTTCTATAATTATTATGTTGACCCAATGCATAACTCATGAAAAACTTGATTATTTTGAAATAAAATATTGACAACCTTTTTGCTATGAGTAGGACCAATAAAGATAGCTTTTATAGATATTACTTGATCTTATCAAAGACTTTTAACAGTTCCATTTTCCTTGATTATTCTTTTAAAAGAGATGAAAGATGAGCTCAATATAAAGGTTAACTAAGAAATAAATTGAGCTATATAATTTAGGTGTTTCAAATAATTTTATAACAACAAGTTTCTTAAGGTATAAAAGTCTCCTTTTTTTGTTTGCTTCTACCATCTTGATTTGACCATACCTTAAAAATTCATTTATAAAGTTATATATGAGATTATTGGTAATATTATCCACAAGATTATTGATAGGGTGTAAGGCAAAATCATCATCGGGACTTGTTATAATGAAATATTGAAAGTCATCACATGTTTTTATCTTGTCATCTCTCTTAGGAACTACCATTATGCTTGACTTTTATTAGGGATATCCAACTAGTTTTAAAAAAATTGACCTTTCATTGTTTACATACCTCTTTTTTTTTACCTATTTTAGTGCATATGATCTTATTTTTATTAACTTTTGTTTTATTAGCCTACTATTTAGTATCAATAAGAGTTTATGCACTACAATATTTGTATTTAGGCTAGGCTTACTGATATAGGATATATAAAAAAAACTCTTTCAACTCACTACAATATTTGTATTTAGGCTAGGCTTACTGATATAGGATATATAAAAAAACCTCTTTCAACTTAATCATATTGTTCTTTTCTCTAATGAAATCAAAGTTCCAAACATTTAGTTATTTTTCTTACTCTTATATGTACTTATTTTAACTATTATCAACTCTTTCTAATTAAATTTTATTACATGTAGTTGTACTACTAACCTAGTAAACTCCTCTACATCATTCTCCATCGATTTTTCTTAATCCATTGTATTTAGGCCAAATATGCTTGATATAATTTTATAATTTTATATGCTTTGAAAATTATAAGGACTAAGCAAATGATAAATTAAAAGAAAGAAATGATAAGCATGAATAAATGATACAAGAAGGAAATAGTTTTGAATAAAAACTACATGATCTTATCATTATGAGAAATAAACTAGGATTAACACAAAGATATATTATTTTTCTAGTAAGATATGTTATGATTGTTGAAAAAAACTAAGGATAATATAATAAAATGATTACTTACATCTAAACACCATTTGGATCTCTTCTATTTTCTAATTATCAAGTTCTTCCCTCGTGGTACACCTTTTAACTAGTTGTTCTAGGAAAAGATACATGACATGGTCCTCAATCATTTTCCCTTCTAGGTTATTGATGAGGAGGTTAAAAAAAAACCTTTATTTAGGTTTCTCACTTCATCATTTAGTTGTATCACATATTTTAGATGAGGATATATAATGCGAATAAATGGAACATTGATTTGTCATTGTTAGGATTACAACGCTTAATATAGACAATTATTTTCTCACATTTCCTTTATGCCACCCATAAACAATCCTTTCTATTTGGCTTAAAACCCAATGATTGACATGTCTTTAATTTCTTATAGTAGATTTGTTGTGGTAATCTTATGTTCAAATTATATCTCCATTGTAATCCATACTTTATTATGTATTTAGAGACTCATTGGTAATTTAAATCGGACTAAATTGGAAAGTTGAGATCTAGATGTTGATTAAGATATCTAATCTCATGTTATGAAAGTCATTCAAAAACGAATTTCAATTATATGTCAACATTTTTTTACATAAAGTCTAATAATTTAAATTCCTTATAAATAAAATAATTCTAGTGTAATCCTTTATTTTTCTTATTAATATATATTTATGAACCAAAAGATAAAGATTTTTTTTCTAGAAATATACTTCATTAATAAAAAAAAAGGTGATTAGAATAAATATTCGAAAGAATCAAAATAATTCAAAATAAAAATAAAAGGGATCTCTTTACTTAAAACATTTTTATCCTATTAATGTGATTTCGTTTTTCTGATAATTTGTTTATCTGAATGATTTTATGTTATATTTTTTAGCAAAATAATTATCAATGTCATAAAGACAATTTATATACATATATATTATCACAAACAAAGCTATTAAAAATTATAAAAAATAATACACTAAAACTTTTATATTATAAACCAATTAAAATGCTCAACTAGAAAACTCAATAAATTGAAATGAAAAAGACATAGTAGTTGGAGCAAAGTGACAAATAGAAAAGAGAGATTGAGAACAGGCGGAAAGTCAAGTATTTTGGGAACTTGAACCACTGGCATCGGCACGTACTAGCTAGTACATGGAATTTATCAAAGCTTCAAACTCTACATAATTCAATGCAGCTAAGTTCTTACTGGCTAGTGGGATCCGTGTATATATAAGAAGCAAGAACACTTGGTTTCTGTAAGGCCCAACTGCGCTTCATCCTTCTCAAACTCATATTCAAGAGTTCTCAACACACGCTCACCAAATGAAGGTAGGAAAATTAAGCTCCATGAATGAATTAATGTCTTAATTCTGCATTTTTCATCACAGGGAAGTTCACTTAACGTTTACTGAGGATAATTATGTGCCCTTACAATCGCAGATAGTCGTTTGGATGCAAAACAAACTGTTTGGGAGACATGGCAGCACGAAACCAAACTCCATTTCTGATGATTGTAAGCACTGGGTTGCCTGCTTTTGTTTTTTTATTTGTTTTCCTGTATGTTTCTGTTCTGTTCATGCATGGACATAGACTTGTTTAACAGCGATAGTGATTCAAACTATCATATTCAGAGGTTGGTTACAAGGGAGATGGGCCCATTTGTACCTGGGAAAAGGATTCTAAGTCTTAATCAACATTTTGATCCTTGTTTGGTCTAAAATGTCAGGAAGTGGCCGGAAATCATAGATCAGCAAGCTGTTAGCACAGTCATTCCGATCTATGAGCTTATGATCAGTATGAGTGAAATATATTTCTTAGATTATTATTAATGTAACTTCTGCTCCTTGCACAGATCACATTCGGCAAGAATCTCGTAAAGAAGAATTCATGGACTGGCCTAATGAGCTGCTGGCGATCGGGACGTTTGGAAACAATGCCATAAAAGAAGAGCTTAAGCATAACCATTTCTCCCAAAAACTTCCCCAGGAACTTACTGCTGAAGAAGTTGGAAAACTGCAAAATGAGCTGAACATATTACTGCATAAACAAAGTGGAGCAGAATCAGAGACTGCTAATTTTTTCAATAGCCAAACAAGCATTGAAGATGACAGTACAGATTATGAAGGCTGTTCTGATGAGTCGAATGACAAAGATTGCTGTGTTCAGGCTAACACCAGGGTTGCTACCAGCAGAAGAAAAGATATATGGGCAGACACCAGCGCAGCAATTAACAAGAAGTCTTTGTCTTTTCTTCTAAAGAAGATGCTCTTTTGTAGCGGTGGATTCACTCCTACCCCTAGTTTAAAGAACCAAGCCCCAGAGTCCAGAATGGAAAAGGTAGATGCAAATAATGCATTTTACTCTTTTTTGTAGCTCATAAAGAGAAAAAAAACAGGAATTTCTAACAGTTTCTTCCTTCTCGTCTATGCCTGAATGGCAGCTATTGAGGGCAATACTTCTGAAGAAGATACACCCACAAAATCCGAGTCCAACATCAGCAACGAAAATGTATTTGGAGAATAAACAAAAGCCGAAGTCTGCCGACGAGGATGAAATAAATGAGAAGGCTGATGAAGGAAGTAAATGGGTGAACACAGATTCTGAATGTAAGTTCGGGTTGATATGCATAAGAATCATCTGTACTGATATGATCTCGACGACTAACACTAAATAATCCACTGCAGATATAGTATTGGAGATATAAATTGAAGTGGCCCTGGCCAGATGCATGTGAAGATTACATGGTAATTAATAGCAGTATTTTCACTCAGTTACTCCATACTTGCAGCTCTACTTGTTGCATTTCTGATGCCAAGAACTACAAAATTTTGCAGATAACCATGATCCGTGGTTGAACCGGACGTCCTGGCTGGAAATAATCTCCCAAGCCGTGCTGAAATGTCTTCAACTTTCATGGAAACTGCAACATCAAATCTGAAAACATAGGAATGAAGCATGGTGTCCGATATATAAACATGTACATATATATGCTACTAGCCTAATGCCCTTGGTTCCCATGCGAATGATTTTATACCATTGGCTGAGCATAGTTATTTCTCACGTTACAAGAAATTGATTAGCATTTGGAGGACAATAAAAACATCTGTTGGTCTAGACTGGCACGTCCAGGCTGATTTTTTGTGCTCATGGGGCATTTTGAGCTTTTATTTTTATGGGAGAATTGAACATGTCTCTCGTTCGAGTCAGGACGTGTACTCTTTATAAGAATTTGTGATAATTGGAATTTTACTGCTCATAAAGTGCATTTTGCGGATTGCATAAACGTAATTACAAACAAGCTTCCTATAAATTCTTCTTCATTTCATAAACGTCCAGGGGCTCTTTTCTTTATTTCAAGATTTGTATTCCATGCCTAAATATAAACACGCTGCCGGACTTCCATCGTAACACGGTTTGGGTGGTCAAAAGCTACTTGTTGGGTTTTGAAGTAACTCGGGATAATTGAGTTATATAAAAAAGTCTTTTTCACCTCCACTATTAACCAAAATAATGCTGCATTCTTTCCTCCCATTTGATATATTAAACAATAGTAAACATTGGGCCATTATTGAATGGTTCTTTAAGGTGTTTAGGTCTTGGTTTCCTTTTTAATATTTAGAGTGAAATAGTGATGTCCCTCTTTTTAGGTACTTTATTGTCAAAAGTGTTCTCTTAGTGTGCCTCATGACATGTTGTTTATGTACCAATTCATATTAGGTAAACAATCTATGTAGTTTTGGTTTCGGGTTATGAGTATATATTTTTATAGGGAAGAGATTAAGGCTTTCATTTTAGTTGTCCTCGACAAGAATGAGAATGTCAAGGGTTTTTTATCTATCTATACAATGAAGTCTCTTATTTATAGAGTTCTACACATCATGACTAAAAGCTATAGTACACATTTTAAATTGAAATGATTGACTCAAATGATTGATATATAAGATTCTTACCAATTAAATTTATTTAAGACTTAACTTCAGATGAGATGAAAATCATCTTTATCAAATGATAAGTGAGATTAAGAAAAGAGGGATATATATTATAGAAAGCGTTGTCATGTAGAAAAAGACATGATTTAAGGAGAAATGAAAAAGTATTGGAAAGAGAAAGAAACATTATAAACAAGAAACATGAAAGAAAGATTAAAATAAAACCCTCTATAGATAAGATAAATAAATTAATTACAAAAATTCAATATGTGGACTAATCATTGTTATGGTAGTACATGACAAAATTCTAATTTCACAAGTAATTATAATCATAGATGTATATTGATATCAAATATAAAGGTTATTAACTCCTAATACAAACTAAAATCCATTTATATGGATACTTATGTTAATCATAGAACTACATCTTCTTGTTATCCATGCTCATTTAAAATCTATTGGTTGGTCATTTTGCCTAGGTCAATCATAGTTTTGAGTCATCTGGTTTGAATATTTCTTCAATTCTCTTTATTAATCAAGGTCACAATAATATTGGTCTTTTTTTTTATGATTGATTTCAACTCTCCTTTTCTATTTGTGATGAATAATTATTGCTATTTATAGGTGATATGTGTATGTTTATTGGAGGTGTAAACAAATATATATTTAAGAGCATGATTGATAGTTTTAAGTGAACAATATTACATATCACATCATATTTGGTCAATTAGATCAATTGATTTCAATGTAAATATGGTGGAGAAATATTACTTTATTTTATAAATAAAAGAGTATAGAGAGCATTGTTTACATTAAAAACATTTATGCATCCACATGTCAATTAGATTATGAAAATAATTGTTCATTACTAGACAAAGATATATAAGCTAAAATCAATCATGAATGGTAAAATCAACTAAGAAGTTCATGATTGATCAGAGACAAGAAAGATAGACAACAATCAACTACTGATGGCAATGATTGACCATAAAAGGGATTTCAAGTAATGAATCAAGATGAAATGATCAAATATGAAGGAAAAGTTCACATGATCTACCAAAGCATACATGCAAACATAAAACAAGAATCATTAATGTGTATAACTAGTCAGGGCCACATAAAGAGGTTGAATTCATGTATTTATTAGAAAACAAAAGTTATACTTTAGTTAGAATATAGTTTATATTAGAATTCATAAACTCCTTATCTAATATGGATAATTTATATAATTTTCATTTTAAGATATCATGTAAAAGTCTAATATCTTTTACTAATATGAATAGGGTCATATAATTACTATAAATGATGAACAACTTCATATATATAATTTCACTCAATTTATGTTTCATGCTCTTATATATAACTTTTATTTATTTCTTTCATTATTTTTTAGGATACTTTATTTTTACCAATAATTTGCTTTCCTTATTGTTTTTCACCTATTTTCTCTCACACATGATGGTAGATGAAACAAATAATATTTTTTTAAAAAAAAAAGGTTTAGGGTTTTGTATACCTAAACTTAACATGATTTTACAAGGATGTTACATATTTATAAATTAGAATTAAAGCTCCTAGTTTTTTGGTTTTCTTGTTGGAATAAATGAAGAAAAATTAACATAAATGATCTAGAAGCATCGCAATTTGCATTAACAAAATTATAGCATGTTAGCATAAATAGAAATACCAAGGGTTTGGGGGAAAAAAACATGGAAATAAGTTATTTATGATTATTTTTTTATTTTTAGTTATTTATAGAGCCAACTATATAAAAATGGTTATCAAAACCTAGTGTTAAAAGTAATCTAATTTATAAGCACCTTGATCTATTTATCCATGGAAAATCTTGACGATTCAATTTTTTGCATTGTTTTCTACCACTATATATATATATATATATATATATATATATATATATATAATGAGTATAAACCTTATAAAAGAGGGTTTCTAATATATATATATATATATATATATGATAATAAATAATGAATCTTTTATAATTGTAATGGAACTTGTTCTTAACTCTATAAGTATTTCTAAACCAGAAAATTAAGGTCTCCTATTCAATTTGATAATCTATAAAGGAAAATAAGACCAAAAAGATAAGGTCATTTTATAACTTGTTGGATATATTATTACCACCCTAACATTGTGTTCATCACATCAATCTTTCTAACCTTTAGGATCATTTTTTTGCAAATATTAATGTTGTATGTGTGTTTCAATTTATTTTTAAATATTGAATTTTTATTATTTGTAAACATGTAATTGTAGTGTGTGAGTAATATACTAAAAAGAGAGAGAATGTGTGTGTTTGTTTTTTTCTTATAAGTTTTTTTTATGTTTAAAGTAAATAAAAAAAATGTTTTTAATTACATATCACAAAAAGAATTCAAATACCACCATTGGAGTACCTATGGCTTTACAATTTTCTAGGATTTGCCCATAGTTATATAACTTTAACGAGATTTAGACGTTGAGGATTCATGTTCTACGTAGGTTTTGATAGTACTGTTGTACATCACGTGGACTTTCCTTTGTAGTTGATTTCTTCGTTGACTACATGGACTCCTTTTATATGATCGATCAGTTTTCTGATATGGTTGATCATTGTCTCACCTTCCTTTCCTCTAATCGATCATAAACTTTTTTATATTCATAATTTATTTTAGCTTTTTTTTTATATGGTAGTGAACAGTTAATGTTCTGATACGATTCACACGTGAATATTTATTTTCTTAAATATAAACAAGTTCTAAGGTAAAAGGGTTGTGTTGTATTAGTTGTTGAAATGACGAAGGCATATGGTAGCCAGACAATGAAGGTGTAAAGGAGCCTGTAAGCCATTATTTATTTTAATTGTTGGGAAATCTTGTTTATTAGCATTTTATTGCAGTGTTATTAATTTCATTTTATTTTGGCCTAAAATATTTCGTATCACTTAAGAAAAAAAAAAGATAAAACGGCGTAGTTTTTCCATCATTTAAAATTTTAGCCAGTTCCGAAAATTTCGTTAAAATTTTGGTTGAAATTTGATGGTTTCGTTCTGTCCCGTTCTGTTTTGTCCAAATAGTATTTTTCTAAATAATAAATAATTTTACAATATCAATCATATCTTCTCTTAATTCAGTTGTTAGATGGAGATGAAATTTTACGAGGAGTCTCTTGACATATTTATATATATAATGTTAAAATTTCAAAGCAATTAAAGAATGTAATGACCTTGCGAGATTGATGATGATATTCTTGTAATATTATATATATTCATAATTTTATTCAGAAAAATCATTTTATTGTCTTTTTTTATATTACATTGCACAATTCTAAATAATTTTATTTTTGGATTTGAACTAAAAAAAAATGAAAATAATACACACACATAAACACTGCAACACCAAAACGACATACCAAAATGCTCCAAAATCAAAACATTCCATTCCAATTAAAAAAAACAAAACATCAACTGAAACCAAATTAACAACCACTTCATTATAAGATGATCCTACTACTTCCTGCCCTTTTACGTTTCTCTTATTCTCTCTCCCCTTTTTTTTTCTTTTTAGTGATTAACCACAACATCCCACCACAAAGCAAACCAAGTTCTCTGTTGAAATTGCCATTTTGAACCCATTTGTGTTTAAGAAAATCAAGTGTCTGCCCACTTCTGCAGCATTAGCCGTGCTAGCTAAACTGGCTGGTATCATTGACCGTCAAATACAGCATCTCCAACACAAGGAAAATAAATTACGAGGTTGCATAAAACAGCAAGCAGTAGCTCTATTAGAGAATCCCATATCAAGGACTCCTACTGTAATTGAAAAATCATTCGAGGGCATTATTTTTATTTATACTAGATAAGTATCCACTCATGATATGGTTTCTTATATAACATTGTTCAGATTGAGATCGAGTATAAATATTGACTTCCTTAAGTAGCTATTGAAACAAAAAGTTCATGGACTCGACAGAAAACGGTCACCACCATCTCCTTTATAAGCCTCAGTCCAGTTTTGTTCATTTATTTCCTTGCAGAAGAAAACTGCAGCATGGCCAAGGGAACATCTTCACTCCGGATGAGTGAGTAGAGATATTAGAGGCTCATGATTGGGAAAACGTGAAATAAGATGACGAGCGTTTTGCGAGCTCGAAGTCTTCAAACTGAAAGGCCGGAGCGCAAGTGCAACCTACGAGGGAGTAGTGGCTCTCAGCGTCCCTCGGTGCAGCTTTAGTAACCATACCATCTGGAGAAATGATGTAGTCCTTTGTTGGAAATGCACCAAACCAGACATTTCGAGGCACAGTATACTGTGGCTGCTGATTGTCTCCAAGCAGATCAGGTCCAATGGAAGTTAATTTGACCTGCCCGTTTTCCTCATTCAATTCCAGTACCTGGGAGATAGAAAATATGTTTCAATAGAAAAATAAGTACAAACAGCAGGACTGATAGCAAATATTGCATGACAGAAACCCTCAGCGAATCTCTTTTCCTCCAAATATCATCTTCAATTTGTAATTTGTTCACAAGATTAATATATAATTTGCAAGGGATACTGTAGAATGCTATGGAACTTCAAAATGCTAGAAATAAGATCAAATTCCAGCAATGCATGGTTTGTTTGAATTACTTCTGGAATACATCAAAACTTCAAAAGTTTATTTGTTGCTTTCGCGGAGGTGAGTAGAGAAATCACAGCACAAATGAGGTCAACAGGATACAAAATGGTCATAATTTTCATAGCATCAAATTCAACCGGGTGAAAAATGGGACTCTTGAATATCAACCAACTAATATTACCATTTCAATTTGACATTGATGAGCATAGAGTAATCTAATTCTAGTGCTTCAAGCTTAAACATAAACAACTCAAAGATGTCATTATTGGGACAGTCTTCTAATGCTTGAAGCAATTTCATATCTAGAATATCGAAAGAACTACCACAGGAACTTATTTTACAAAGAGTCATTGTCTAGTGAATTTGAGAATGTTGTCTTCTTGCAGTTGACTGCCACTTCATACATTAACATTGAAGGGTAGGACTGTTTCGAAAATTTCCATCCCAGGAGCCTACTTTCTGGACTGCAACCAGTTAGTGATTTTTTACACAGTGCATGATTGGTCTCCAAGAGCTGTAACACAGAATTTGCCTCACTACCTAGAATTCTATTTCAAAGGGGGCATAACTAGGAGGTACTATTGCGTAGGAATGATGACTTCATAAATACAGGCTGAAGATCGTTCAAATTTTTCCTCCTAACAGCCCAACTTTGGTAGTACAGCACCTAATAGTCTGTCTTTACACGATTCTCTAATGCAGGTATGAGAGATTTAATACCATATTCAGCTTTAGAAATTTCAGTATGGTCAAAACATATTTTGCAACTCAAACCACAACTGCCCTGAATAAGAAAAAAGAATTAACTGAGCTGCCCAAACAAAAGAACTATGGCAGATCTGAGGGGGGTAGTATAGTTTTTAGGAGAATGATATATAAAACATAGAAAATTGCATATGATTTTAGATTTATTAAAATTATTATTCAATAGATTTATGTTAAAATTTTAAAAAGAAAAAGAAAAAAAAAAACTATCAATTTTTAGGCCAGTTCAGTTTGCAACCCCTCCAAACAGAACCAAATACTGAAAATCAAACATTTAAAAAAAAATCAGGACTGAACCAAACTTTTAAGAAACATCAACCACATGGAGCCAAAATGGGTCAAATCACTTCAGTTTTTAACCAAATACTACTCACTCCTCAATTCATGTCACGCCATAAGACTCTATTCTGGTTTTAGGAGGGACTATTATTGTGTAGGGCCATCCAAGGAACATTTTGGATAGCCCAAATCATTTGATTTGTCCAAAGAGAAAACAAGATAAATGAGTTTTCCTGACAAATACTTCGAACAAATCAAAAAGTGTGCCTGTCAAAATTTTCTTCAGGATTATCCTCCATTAGCATCTCCTTTACTGGATGAAAAGCCCTTGCGCAATGCCCAAGTGCAAGTATGAAATGTTCCAATGCAAAATCACATCACAAACATGAAATTAAAACTTTCTCATCTACCCAATGAACCTATAAAAAAGCTTCAAACATAGAAGTAGATCTGATGTTCATAAGCAAAGTGAATCACTAAATGAAAAAGCTTTAGATCAAGTTTACAATGTTAAATGAATAGTTGGAAAGGACAAAATGGACATGCATTGATCATGTGATGGACATCCTCCTTGCATAAACTGTGCAGGGAAGACAGCTAGCAAAGTCATGACGAGGATAGGTGTTTTGAAAGCCTTATCAAGTTTAGTTCAATTTAATAATTCCTGATCAGTGATAAAATGGAATCAGATTCAACTACTGGAATACGAAAACAATGAGACATCAAAATGCACAAAACTAAAAATTATCTTCATTGTCCAAGCAGTATGTAGAGTGACCTATGTCCAACAGGGTAGATAGAATGTTCCAGTGGCAGTTGTTAAGTCTGTGCTTCCCATCAAATGACTGTTAGAATTGAAAGGAGACAATCACAGCACGCAAATTGTCAATTCTATAGGAAAATTAAATAGCAGTGTCACATAGAATAAGCCTTACTGTAAGTGGTTCTCCCAAATAAAAATGCCAGGTTTCTGCGCATGGAATGCGATGAAGGAGTGAGACATTCCCCGCAGGTAGCAAGAAGTAGATAGATGTGCTAACTGCACGATCAACCTTATCTGCATCAAGATGCAAATATATTAGTAAATTGACTGTTCAAGCGAAATACGAAAACAAAACAGGAATCAAATTACAGAAAACACTGATGTTGCTTGCTATAATTTCAAAACTTAACTGAAAGTTTTATGCTTTGACAATTGAGCCTTATTACATAAATGGCTCTGACAACTGCGTTAAAAGTATACCTTGAAAAGATTCATTAAAGCAACCAAAATTAAAAAAGAAAAAACAAGCTTAAGTTATGCGATGACTGACAATTTGTTAAAATGGACTCGGAGTTTGAATTAGTAGCAACAGAATCTAATCATATTAATCAATTCATAAAGAACAGAAAAAAGGCATACCCAGAATTACTAGTGAGATCCTTAGCTTGAATTGTTATTTACAGCATAGAAGATCTTTAGAGGGTGAAGGCGTTAACATTCATACACTTGAAAAGGAAACGAAAGAAAAAGAGCAGGGGATCATGTTAAAACTTACATTCAGATGGAAGTTGAGAAGAAGAGAGAACGACAGAAGTGTCTCTAAAGGTCTCTGAGTAGAATCCGCCTTCCTCGTGGGGCAGGAGATTCAGCTTTTTCACTATCCCTGATGTAGTTGCCATGTCGGTTTCTTCTATCTCTCTCTTGTTTTTTCCTTTACAAGAACTGTGATTGTTCAGTTAGGTGTAAAATACTTGCTGACGAAATGTGGTAGGTGTTCAAACAGTTTAATGACGGTTTTGTCCCTACACTACAGAGCTCACGTAATATTCAGGTCATGCTATTGCTATCACTATAATCATTTATATCCTTATTTTTCTTTTTTATTAGTTCTTACAACTATTGCCCTTGGGATTGATTTCACTCTTGAAACAAGAACTAAACATCTTATTTTGGGATATTTTACGTTGAGTTTTTTTCATATATGTTAATAACTATTTAATGTACTTCCAAAACTAATTTCAAAGTTTCTGAGTTTATTTTTTTTGCATTTATTATATATTAAATATTTACTGTAAAAAGAAAATGCTTCTCAAATAATATAAAAATAATGATCTCAAACTTTTTTTCTCAAACCCTTAAAAAATTATATAATTATTTGCACAGTTGTGGTCTAGTTTTTAAATTGTATAGCATGTTACTATATTTCTGGACCAGTGTTACATTATAGGCTAAAATATTATTTTTTATTTGTAAGAAAAATAGAGATCGGATAACGCAAACATGCTTTAAAAACTATTTTTAAAAAGATTACTTGGATATTGATCCAATAAAAATATAATATGGATCAATTTTAAAAGAGAGAAATGACACCTACATCGAAAAGAACGATTAAAAAAAGTGATGAAGTTAAGATTCTGGTCAATTAAATGTGAATAACAAAAACCAGAAACTATGACCTAGGTCAACTTGAACAAACATGACACAATTTAGATTATGAGATTAAGATAAATAATAATATAAAAAAATGAATCCTCAAACAAAGCTAACATCAAATGATAAAAATTAAAAGAATGTTAATTTTTTATATATATATATATATATATATATAAACAAATTTTACAATCTAGATCATGTTAATGAGATAATCAAATACCAAGTAAATTAGAAAACATCATACACTCAATTCTAAATCAACACTGTGTTGAAAAGACATAACATGTAAAATATCAAATTTAAAGAGACCAATTCAAAAAAGATCAAGTCAACCCAAAAACTCTTGGTCCAAGCAATGGAATCACGATAGATGAATAGAAAAAAAAAGAAAAAAAACATAAGGCTCAATATCAAAAAACTTTAACCTTAAAAGAAGAAACTAGAAAAGTAAATTAATTCACAACCAATCATAAATGTTTTTCATATGAAAGAAACATAATTACTATGGTAAAGAAATGAATTAAAGATTTCATTATAATGGAGATGATACCTCTAACATCATGAATTCTTTAAATATTAGTGGAAGATTTGGAATCTATAAAGAATAATATGGTATTGATTACTAGGTAAAAGTAATTAATTGATTATGGTTGATGTGCAATAACTTAAAGGTCACAATGAGCATGTGTAATGTTTTAAATTAAAGAAAACAGATGAAGTATTTTGGCATGTCGAAACATTAAAACATTATTGATTGATTTTAGATGAATAATATTATTTACCACATCATACTTTATTGATTTCATCAATCATGTTTAGTACAAAATATGTTGAGTTTAATATTCTTTAATTTAAAAGATAAAGCAATATAATAGCAGCGTTTACATCTAAAATAAATATATAAGTGTAAAATAATTGACATCATTTTTCTAAGTTTAAAAGTGTCAAAATAACAAATAACACTTGCAAAACTAGGGTTCGATCCACAAGGGAGGTTAATGATACATAACCATCAAACAATAAAAGAAACATAGCTAAAGAGATCCAAATAGATGTGATAATAATGTAAGAAAAAATATAAATATAAAATATTTGTTTAAGGTTGGAGTATCATCTAATGGTATATTAAGTAAGTTTAAACCAAACTCTTATATGCTCAATTGGAAACTACACACAAATGAGGTTTCAATTGAATACTTTATTATTAATGGCTCATTCTAAGTTATTGACATGATCATATTAATTATATTATTTGATTAATTTCAGCACTTTTTAAATTTTATCAAGTTTTTATGGTGTTAATATCAACAATAAATCAAGATTCTTTCATAGCACACATGTTCTAATATAAATTAATTAAGTATAATAAAGAAAATGATAGGCATAAACAAGAGATTAATGATAAGATAACATGAAATAAAACTTGAATATTACAAAAATATTAGGAAAGCAAGAGCATGGATCTTGATATGAAAACCAAGATGTCTAAATGAATGGAAAATGGCTTCATTTGAATGTTAAAATTTAGAATTATTAATATGGTGGTTAATTAATTTGGTGGCTAATTATTGATCTGGTAGCTTGGGAAAAACATCATTGATGATGTCATAATCGAATAAATGGTCTTCATGAAAGTTATAGGTATTTATCTCATCTTTCCAAAAATAGAAAAAATAATGGGATTTATTTGGAATTATAGAACTCCATATATTGTTTGAACATTGAATGGTGTTTAGACTTTAGAACAAATTTAAACTTCATTTTTGTTGCTAAAGACTTGATCAGAAAAACAACAATATTTAGTATTGGGATTTTTATGAATGTTTTAGGCCTAAACACTATATTTCATCAAGATAAATCATCACACCAAAGTGTGAAAGTCTAATGTTGAGAGCTTTAGTTATAATTTAAAAAGTGAGTAATATTTCAATTTGAATAAAACTAGCCTAACTAAAATTTCTTCCCAAAGCCTAGCCCTCTCTTTATCTCTTCATATAAACATCAATATCAATAATTAAATACATGAATTCTTCCTTTGAGTGGTGAGATATTCCTATTTTACAAACATGTATTTAAAAATCAAATATTTACCATAAATTAAAGATATCGTATATTATTAGACTTGTTATTATTAAATGTGTTAAGTTAAGTAATTTGATGATATTTTAAATGATAATGATGATATAAAGGCTTGATAAAAAAAATTCTCTTATTATTTCTCTTTTACCCATGTAACAAGTTTTAGTCTAGTAACTGAAGTTGGTTGACTTTTGGGGGGTATTGGGCATTAAAAAACCCATTAACCTTAATTACTTAGGTTAGGGAGAGTGCAAAATCAAACTTATCTAAGCATTATTTTATATTATATTTTTTTATAATTTCACATTCCTTTAGCTGTTACCTTTGACAATAAAACATAAATAATATAATAATCTAATTTGCATCCATAATAATGTGTCCAAAGTGTGTATCTCACCAAATGGTTTTATAGATACTTGATAAATAAAATATAAGAGAAATTAAGTGATAATAGTATAAGGGGTTTGTAAACTTGAATAATTCATAAACAAGCATATGATAAGATCTTGTTGTGAGTTTTACAAATAACCATTGATAAACATTTAATACGATGCATCTCAAAAGTAAAAAAAAACACATTCCTTTTTACTTTTGTTATCGTAATAGAAACATTTTTTTCGCCAAATGACTTTAATAACATCAAGAGAAAAAAAAAACCCTTATATTTGTAATTGGACAACTTGTAATGCAGCAAGAAAAACCCTCATGATTGTATTTTTGTTGAGTCCGGGATAGTTTGGATGATTCCAACCCTAATATATGATGGAATATCATTTCCCAAAAAAAAATAAAAAAAAAGGCATGACCAACCTTAGATAATGTTGTTTGAATTAATTTGTCAAAGAAATAAGATGTAGCATTTATGTATGACCTAAATACTTTTTTAAAAAAACATATAATAAATTAATCTAACCTCATTGATTCTCATTTTTAAAAGCAAATAGTTAATCTTATTTTATTGCACAAAATGAAATTAAAATTTGATTGAACTGACTTTTCTAGTGCATGCTTGGAAATATAACCATAAATGATAGTTGAGAAATAGTCCCTCTTTTGTATCCATCCTAATTTTTTTTAAAAAAAAAAAAAAAGATGTCCAGGGTCTGCTTGTATCCATCTCGACTAAAATCATCAGGCTTTGTGCTTGTTCTATAAAAGTTTGCCATGCAATAACAATTGAAATTACTAGATTTTACACTAGAAAACATGACTACAAGAAAAATATAGTTAGTGGGGTTAGAACTTTAAACCTTAAAAGGAGCATATCTCTTAAATTAAGACTTTTATCATTAGACTAAACTCTTGAGATTTATCATAATTCTTGTCGCTTATTTGTAGCCAATAATTTATTTGAATTCACCAATTAGTGTTTTTAAATGGAATAACATTTTTTTTTCAAACTAATATTTACTTGAAATATAAAAATAATATTTGATTATTATTTTTTAAAATTTATTTTTGATATCAACACGTCAAAACAATTTAAACCACTATAAAAATTCATTTTAAAAAATCAAATTTCAATAAAAATCAGGTTGAAACTCAATATTAGTTGAGTGAGGCTTTAAAGTGTTTATTATAATTTTAATATAATTTGATTGAAGAATCGAAACCAGTTAGATTTATTTTATTATTGTTTTTCAACATCAGAATTGACTAAAAGTAAGCAATGGAATCCAGTTTTGCACAAACCTATTCTTTTCAGGGTTTTTTTTCTTCTCAAGGGAGAGAGATCGAAGTACAGTACGATGGTTTAGAAGAGACTGGTTCAGAAACATTTCATGTGCACAATGGAAGATCCAGACTCCATATACTCCTCCTTAGATATCCACATCTGCAATACAACCCACCATGGAAAGTTAAACTTGAAATTACTCTGCCTGAACAAACCGAGTTGTGAGGAAACATTGCAATCTAAAATACAGTATATATTAAGCAGTCCCATTTATTATAACACCACCAATGAGCTTCGCAAGAGATTAAAACTACATTTCTGCTTTCACATGGAGATGAAGAGATTCATATGGATCTTAGTAATAATATCTAGTAACTCAGTTTGATTTGTCAGAAGGTACCTGCTGAAAGGTGCTCAAGGAAGCCAAGATGGAGCCACCGATCCAAACACTGTACCTCCTCTCCGGCGGAGCCACCACTCGTACCCTCACAGTAGGGGGTGCCAATGAGCTGACCTCTTTGGCCAACCTTTCAGCGAGGCCTGGTATCACAGTGGTGCCCCCACTAAGCACCACATTGCCAAACATCTCTCTCCGGATGTCTACATCACACCTTCTGATTGCCCTCGCCACGATCTCATGCACACCACCTGACTCCATTCCTACTCTGCTTGGATCAAACAGAACCTCCGGACACTTGAACTGCGCAGCTCCAATGGTTACGACTTGCCCGTCCGGCAATTCATACTGTTTTGTCCAGTGCTGAACTTTTCCTTGACGTTTCAAGCTCTTCTTCAAAATTCATTGCCACGTAGGAGATTCGCTCTTTGATGTCTCTAGCAATTTCTTTCTCAGCTGTGGAGGTGAAAATGTAGCCATCTTCAGCCAGGATTTTGGTGAGGTAGTCCGTGATGTCCTTTCCTGCCAAATCGATTCTATGGATGGCGTGTGGCAGCGCATAGCCCTCGTATATTGGAACTACATGTGTCACACCTTCTCCAGAGTCTACAACAATACCTGAAACACATTTTGCAAGACAGCAATGAATAAATGCTTCTCCACATGCATTTAAAATCTCATAGCGTTGAATTATATCTCACAAAAGAGTTGAGAGGATCGCCTCCATCGTACCTGTTGTTCGGCCACTGGCATACAAGGATAAAACCGCCTGGATGGCTACATAGGTTGCAGGAATGTTAAAACCTTCAAACATGATCTCCACCATCTTTTCTCTGTTAATTTTGGGATTGAGTGGCGCCTCTGTTAGAAGAACAGGATGATCCTCCATGGAGACTCGGAGCTTCTGTTCAAAGGTATGTTCCCAAACGCTTTCAATTCCTTCCCAGCATCTCACAATTCCATGGTGTATAGGGTGGCTTATACTAAGAACTCCACGCCTTGCTTCTGCTTCGTCTCCAAAATACATATCCTTTTGTCCCATGCTGACCATTGCATGCTTGTTTCGTGGTCGGCCTATTATATTGGGGAATACCACACATGGAACATCCTCGCCGGCAAAACCAGCCTGAAATGGAAAACTTTTGTTCAGCAAACTTTATGATTCGCAGAAAAAGAACACACAACATTTCTGATTCAATTACCTTCATTAAGCCGGATCCATTGTCGCAGACAATTGGCCTGTTTTCAAAAAAATCCATGCATGTGCTATGAAAACTCGGTCAAGATGATTGATAGAAAATATCTGCAGAAGGTAGAGAGTACACCGACAAGTGTGATATTTAAGAAGAGGAAACGGAGGAAGAGACGGCGGTAAGCTCTTAACTTTAGGATGAATCTTAGAATCACCCACTTTCGGTTGCTTCCAGTGAATGTCAGCATATTTCTAAGACTAGGTTGAAAGGCACCTTTTACATACCCTTCGTCCCATATTGGAGATAATTTTGCTTCATTTATGCTTGCATCATAATTTTTTGGGCATGGATAGATTGTGGACGCAGAACAGAATATGTCAGAAAAGGGCGTTCAAAGAATTAACTTGCTACAATGTTTACTATGCAGTTGTAGGTATTGAGCCTTGACCGTATCACCGTACACCTAACAGAAAATAAAAGAGCTCTCGATCTACTGGAAAGAATGAGAAATCGAAGTCTAAACAAGGTTGATTTACTAATATAAGTTGCTTGAATAGTAAAGCTTATTCACTACTTTGTCTGATGACTTCTTGGTTTCTCCAGCAGAGTTGCACTGATTGCTCGAGGACTAGAGACATTCCCAGATTAGTAAAGGGTATAAACAGAGGTTCCACCATGACGAAGGACTGAAACTTGTGAATAGTGTGGGCTGGTTTCTAAATTGTTGTGGCTCGAGCTTGGCTTTATATCTTCAAGAACATACAGTGTTCAAGTGATTAATGCGGCAAGGATAATGTGAGAAATTGGATCCGTAGACTACTGAGAACAAGAGGCCAAATAGTGAGGAGAAGACACAGATTTGACGTGGGATTAAGCAGGAAGCAGAAGGGAGAAGGGAAGCTTCGTTTTCTTTTCTGTTCTTTTTTTTCTTATATCATTGCGATGCCAATGTCAGAACCCTTCAGGAAGCAGTACATATACCGTAACTGTCGGGGCCTCAATCACATTCAGCTATTCAGATTGAACAAACTATCATCAGGATAAGAGAATTTCCAAGGTGCGATGTAAAGTATAGATGCAGTGCACCGATCTCATTATCAATCAACAAAAATCATTGCTACGAGGTAGTTGCTTTTGAAGATGGATAGAACATTCATGTTCTGTAAGATCATTTGATCTTTAACTTCTTATTGCTGAAAGGATAAATAATCAATTCCTACAGTGATGAAAATTCACTACAAGGTTGACCTCGGACAGTAACCTCAAATATTAAAAGGAGTAAAACTTGCAAAACCACTGAAGGTACTTCAGCGTGAAGACATCTTCTGCTAGTTTGAATCTCTTATCAGAGGTGGTAACATTATAAAGGGTAAGAACTTCTAAATCATGCAACTCCAGCAAAGTGAATATGTGACATTGATACATAGTTCACCTCTGAAAAACTCGCTTAACGAATCCTTGGAAAGAGTTCCCCATTCCAGCACCAACAGCTTCTGCCATATACATTGCCTGCAGTAAAGTAACCACATTACCTTAGGCCAAAATTCCCAAAACAAGTTGATATAGTACAAAAGCATAGAAGACTAAAAGAGACTACCTCCTGAATGGTTTTCTTGAGATCAAAAGCATCTTTTACTCGATCATCTAGGAATGCCCATGTATCGCGAAAATCTGTCAGAAAAATTAAGGTAACCAAATAAGTTATTACACACACACATATATCTAGTTTAACATAAATAGCTGGAGGATCTTCCTCAATCAAAAACTGTTCTGATGGAAAGGAGAGGAAGTAATTGCTTCTATAAAAATGGAAAAGAAATGAAAGAGAGCAGTGCTATTTCTTCTACCTTCAGCCAGGATTCTCACTAGCTTATTCTTAGTTTGATCCAGGAAGAAAATCTCATCTGAAGTTTTTCTCTTATGAAGAAATATTACAGGGCTCAACTAAAAAACTATATACCATTGATTGTCACAGTTCTTTTGCAGAAAGCATTCGTAATGATCACAGTAAAATATACCTTACAAGTCCAATGGAAGAAGAAAGTCATTTTTATTTCAATTAATGCTAACAAAACAGGAAAAGGTGCACCTAAAGAACAAAACAAAAATGAAAACTATTTCACAATGACAAGTTAAGTGAGAGAAAGAAACCTGGTGAGCTATCAGTCAGCATGTAAATCTCTGTTGTTGAGTATATTCCTCCAAGGACAGTGCGCTTCACATACCAATCTATATCAGAGCCCTCATCACCAATAGAATGCAAGATCTCATCAACCAGCATTGCACGCTGCTTAAAACTTGTTGGAGCATTTGATGGGTATGCCTGCAAGTCATAAATTAGAGGTATTCAGAGTTCAGCTCCAGCAATGCAACTTAGCAGTACAACAAAAAAACATAATTTTTTTCATACTTGGATGCTAAGGACTTGGGGCCATTTCGATATATACGGAGACTGCATTTCAAGACGAATCTTGAGGAGCTTAGAGATGCGCTCACTAGGAACCAAGTTTTGTAACTCCGCTCCAGAGTCAATTCTATCAACAAGCTTTTGTAAGCACTCATCCATGAAAAACTGAACAAGGAAAACTAAATACAAGTTAGCATCGCAATCTCGATACACATAGAGGAGAAAATGGATGTGCACCAGCTGAAGCAGTACAACTAGGGACTGTTTGTTTCTGTGTTTCAAAAACATTTTTAAAAAAAATTGAAATTTTTTATTTTTATTTTTTACTTTAAATTAAATTTTTTTGGTGTTTTTAGATTATTTTCATGTATTTCTAAACAAAAACTACTTTTCACAACTTCAACCACACTCTTAAACAGTCACTAAGAGCGCGCGCGCGCACCTTCCTTTTCAATTGTTTACATTGACAATTTGAGGGTTGGTACTTCAACTAGACAGCACAAGGAGCATTATAAAAATCAATTGTATATTTCAAAGATAGTAAACAAACAAGCAAGACCAGCAATTTAATTTCGAAACATATAAAGTGCATGTTTGGCTAAGCGGTTGAACCGCCATTTGGCCAAATTTTGAAAAAATTTTTTTTCATTATAAATGAAATTTTTTTAGTGTTTTTAAATCATTTTGATGTGATAATGTCAAAAATGATTTTTAAAAAATAAAAAAAAAATATTAGTTTTGATGTATTTTCTAAACAAAAAAGCACTTTCAAAAGCAACCACACTCCCAAACACCCTCAAATGCTATGCAGCGTATACCTAAAATTGAATTGGATAAGAAGAAAAAAATTACTAATCAAGTTCAAAAAAAGGACCTCAACTAGAGCAGCTTCTTTTCTAGGAAATGATCCTACAATTGAAGGAGAAACGCCCACATCTCTTGCTCCAGCAATCATAGCTTCTTCACTCCATCCCAACCTTAACTGGATTACCCAAATTTTGTTATACAAAAATAATAATTAAAGATACATTAATTAATTTTAAGGATCCGTACCACGTGGTGAAGGGAGGCTTCAAGAACTCGAGCTTGCTGTTCTTGGTACTCAATCCTCGGCGTCTGTCTCTCCTGCCGCCGCCGACCATCCTCAGCCGTTGATGATGTTGACCAGTTGGATGAAGACGTTGATTCTGACTGATTAGGGAATTCCAGATTAGCACGTGGGGTTTGGTGTTGGTTGAAGATTGATTGAGGAAAACTATGATTGTCATTGACAGCTGTGCAATAACGAGAGCCGATAATTGCAGTGTGGAGTCTGATAAGGCTGTTGCCATTGTTACCAGCGGTTGCACGAGAAAGCTGGAGCCTTGCCAACGCCGCCGTCCTATACATTTTTGGTCTGTGATCTGACTCAGTTACGGAGCGAGTGGTGGTTTTTGAAGGAGGAGGAGGAGAAGGGAATTATATATATAAAAAAAAAGCTCAGTTCCACGTAGCTACTTAATGTGATTCCACGTGCTAACTTAGCTGCCACTAAGACAGGAAGAATAGTTGTTTTATCGATTGCCTAAGCTAAGCATTTGATTCGTTGCTAGCGCTCCGCTGGAATTAGACGTCAATAACAATAATAATATTAATAATGAAAAATTAATTAAATGGAGAAAATTGAAAAAAACTAGAAATAAAAAAATTCAAACAAAAAAAGCAGTCAAAGAAAAAAAAATTAGGTGTAGTTTGGTTTTGGTTTTGGTTTTGGTTTTAAACTTTTGAAATCTATTGAATCAAACTAATTTAATTATAAACTAAATAAAATTATAATTATTACCAAAGTAGTTTAAACAAAATCACTAATTAAATTGTTTGTTGTGCAAAACAAATTACGTATTTGTGCTAAAATTCAACGATTGTAATTTTATTATTTGCTAATGAAATAATTCATAAAATAAATAAAGCATACACAACAATCAATCAATATGTTATACGTGAGCACGTGACTCATTTTAATAGAATTTCTTTGATTTCAATTGTACAATCTATCAATTAGATAATTATTAAAATAGTTGTAACAATAGCAATATTTAATCACTTTTATGGAGGAAAAACGTTTCGTAACAGATTTTATCAATTACAATTTCTATTGATTAAATATTAAAATAATTAATTATAATACACACAAAATAAATTAATTTTTCTACATAAAAAAACACTCAACACAACACGCGTAAAAGTTAGCTAGTTAATTTCTAAAACTGTAAGGAGGGGTTTGTTTTTAGATCAGTGGGCTCAAGCATCAAACTCACGACTACATCATCTCGGGGGAAAAGACATTATAAAAAATCGAACCATGTTGGTGAACAGAAAGAAATTCTTGCAGATATTGCCGCGCATTGTCAATTCTACTACATGAGACACGAAATTAAGAAGAAAAAACATGATATTAACACAGCAGGAAAACTGCCCAAAAATCAACAGAAAATCTACAAGATAGAGAACATAATTTTTACTACAAATCTCCTCGACCTCCTAGAAAGTAGTCTTGTGAAGAAGGAGCTCCGTATACCTTTCTGAGATGATGGCTGCCATGCCGCAAGGCTCCGCCCAAGTATGAGGTGTTCCCCCCAGGAGCTTTCATTTGGTGGAATGGCTAGCAAATCTCATGCATTGCATTCTTACAAAAGCGCCCACATAAACAACTTATCTTGCATCAGAAATCAAATTCTACATTGCAGTGTTTGAGTTGATTTGTGTTCTCTAACAAAAATGAAAGAAAAAACAATTTGGCTAAGGACTTCCCTTATTTATCTTCTGTTGCTTCTTCCTAAGTTGAGAAATGCAGAGGTATTTAGAGATTCCAAGCACCAGCTTTCATTTCTGGCGGTCATCATGAAGTGATCTGATAAGGGCAAAAGCTATTTACCATTTTCATTACCAGCATCACTTTTAAAGCTTGCATGGTTGTTGCAGTGTTCGACCATGAAACGAGACTTGGATGCCGGGCAACCTCTCCTATGACGACCTCCTTGGCCCGAAGCAATGTCTCAGACTAGTATCTGTTCTATTCTCCTAATTGCTTCCCTCATGTCTAGCCGTTGCACTGGACTACTTTCGATGCAAGCTGCCCCGATTTGGAGTAACCTCACCATCTGGTCGATTGAATTTGTATTGTTCGCAATCTCAGGATCGATCATTTCTTGCTCTCTCTGCTCGGAGCTTGCTTGTAAGACCCATTGCACCACATCAGTCCCTCCCTTGCCATTGGCAAGATACTGAGAAGGGAACTTCCCGGTGATGACTTCGAGAATTATGATACCTAGACAGTAGACATCAGACTTCGGCGAAATTTGCTGGTGTTGAATGTATTCCGGGGACTTGTAGGCAAACATCACCTGTGCAGAATGGCTGGGATTGGTAAGCGGGTCCAGGGCATAGTCAATGATTAGTGGCTCGTAGTTTTCACTTAAAAGAACATTGCTGGACTTGAGATTTCCATGTGGGAGGTCGTAGGATGCATATTCTGAATGGAGAAAACCTAATGCACTTGAGATTCCCTTGATTATCTTCAGACGTGTGGGCCAATTGAGGTCGGCATGACATATTCCACGGTCACCTGAAGAACAATGAACTTCAAATCAGACATCGATGGGGGGGGCATATGCAGGGAAAATATTAAGAATGCTGGTTTTTTCTAATCCAATAATAAAGACAGAAAGTATTGGTCGAACAGGGGCCACTTGACAGGATGAAAGGAATAAATTTGAAAGCCTTCAAAACAATCAGAAACACAATCCTAGTAATTTGTGATTGAAGCTGGAACATAATTTCCATGATCACACAAATCACTATCAGCCTTTTGAATGGCATGCTTTATTCGGCAATATTTTGATGAATGGCATGAGATCATAATCAGTCGAGTTAATGATTATCACAGGTTTTCAATCGCACAATGTTAGCATGACAAGAGTGACAATCACATAGACAGATAAAAAATACGAAAAAATATAATGGAAAAAATTTCCTGGGGATCTCATACCATGCAAGACATACAACAAGCTGCCCTTGGGCACATACTCTGATACCAGCAGCTTCTCCTCCTTCCTGTAATGGTATGCCAATGGTGTCAAAATATTTCTGTGCTTTATCCTTCCAAACCGTCTCATCTCATCATCAAACCCATCTCTTCCTAACTTATTCATCTCCCTCATCCTCTTCACCACCACTGACAACCCATTTGTCATCACAGCCTTATATGCAGATCCCAGCCCTCCATTTCCCAACACTTCTGCCGCTGCCTTCATTAAATCAGGCAATCCAAATGCACCCTTTTCATTGTTAATCATGATCAGATCACCCATACCATTCTTGCTTCCGTGAGTGGAACCCTTACGGGAAGAGTCACCGCCTCTCCGAGAACTCCCTTCAGCTGGCTTCTTAATTGAGCGCACGCGCACAGGAATCATCTCATCGGGTGTTTCTTTCTCCAATATACTGAAATCATCGCCCTTATCCTTCTTCCTCCCGGTAAAGGTAGCGATAAATAAAATTCCCATCACTACTAGTGCTCCGATTCCAATTGCCAACTTGGTATGACCTTCTGAATCAGCGCTTTCTTTTTTCTCTTCATCAGCAGGTTGAGGCAAAGATTTTACAACCATTGAGGAGCAATCCCTGTCAAGTTGTTTCCCACAGAGTCCTTCATTTCCTAGAAATGACACATTGCTGAATTTGGAAAAGCTGTCGGGGATCTCTCCTTCAAGTTTGTTGTGTGAAAGGTCCAGGGAAGTTACCGTCGTGGGTTTTCTCAATGTAGGGATATGTCCAGAGAACTGGTTGCCTTCGAGATGCAGTTCCAATAGATGCGGTAAAGTCATTAATGAAAGAGGAATACTCCCTGTGAAATTGTTATTAGACAGCCAAACTTTCTTTAAAGATGCCATGGAGGAAAAGAAGTCATCTGGTATTTGGCCTGAAAACTTGTTGTGAGACAACAAGAGTAATTTCAATGCACCCAATTTGTTGAACGCCGGGATTTGACCTGAGAAGGAGTTGTTCTTTAAACTGAGGGTTCGAAGAGCACGGAGTTGTTGCAGTGCCTCAATATCAATAGTTCCTGACAGGCCAAAGTCTGAGAGATGGAGACCTGTGATGAGACCACCGAAACAAATGATACCAGCCCATCTTTTAACACAAGGGAGAAGAGCGTGAATCCCAATCATCCAATGCCTCGGCGTTTGTGAAAGAGCTCTTGAGTTTGAGGAGAGCCTCATTTTCTGTCAGGGAAAATGCGAGTTTGGAGAGGGAGAGGGAGAAGGTGAGAAGGGAAAGCATGAAGACGGTACGAGTACGGACAGCAGCCATTGCCAAGCCGGAAATGTCAGACAGTCCCGGATAGAAACCTGCCACTGCTCGAAAGGATTTCTTGGCTCTCTAGATCTTTTTGGTGGCTTATTCTTTTCAATTTGTTTAGCTCGGGATTGAGAGGGTGTGTCATGTTGAGTTTTCTGTGTGGCTATGAGGGAATTGTTGATTAAGCTAGCAAGTATTGTTGTTTAGATTCTAAGAATAGAATTCCAAATTAAAGAGGTACAGCCATCTTATAGAGGAGAAATGAGTTGTGGTATTGAGAGAGATCTGCAACAATCATTGACCCTGTCAATTGCTTATTGATCTCCCAAATTTGACGACTCCTATATATATATATATATATACATATATAAATATAGCTGTATCAAATATCTATGTCCCTAAAATGTTAGTGGGTGAGTGCGTGATTGCCTTCAGTGGATGATTAATTAGCCTTTCTCATGTCCAAATCTGCTCACCTCACAGAACTCAAATCAGAAATCATTCCCATTCCACCTATGACCTTTTGACTACTGGTCTTCGAGCATAGATTTGCAGGTTTTGTGAGGTTTTGAGTCCCATCCCATACGTTCAATGAGGTTTACCATGAAGAAATATCAACTATTTCTGCAGTTGTGAAGCTATTCTTAGAGGATTTCATGCCTTTGCATTTCCTGGAAGTTCAATGAGGTTTAGGATTCATGTGCAGAAACCTTTTTCTGCTGCTGTTGATCAAGTTCTTATTTCCTTTAAGTTTCACAAGCGCAATTTCCCAGGCTTTATCATTTTCATGAGTAGGGCATGCAGTAAAGAGTGGAAAGCCTTCTCGGAAAATTCATCAAAACCTTGCGCCACTGATTTAGCATCACTGGTTTTGTATCTGTGCTCATTTGATTAAGTTGTCCGTTTAGATCCTTTTTTTATTTGAACTATCTGCTTTCCATCAATGCAACCGTGTGAGTTCAGGGATTGCCCAAGCACACTAACTGGACTTGTCTGTCATATAATCAGCTTAAATATTTGCAAAATGAAAGATTGAAACAGGATACAAGTTCAAGAAATAACTCAATCTGCTTTCCTTGGCTCTTTGCATTCACAACTCTGATTATTAATCAGGGAATTCATGCAATCTATACCAATCCTGGCTTTCTGTTCAACTCCATCGGAAAGTTTCTTGGCTCGACTAGCACTTCCAAGCCCTTGCATTTAGTGAGATGTGAAAGCCTGCAACCATGAACAGTAATTAGATTTTCTTCTTCAATGATGATAACTAATGGTTAATCAATATGATCAGGTAGAGTAAGTATTACAGAAAATATGTTGCAATGACCAGGATCTGCAAGGTGAGCCATCAAATTATCTATAGGGCCTTCTCCAGTATAAATGGCCTGGAAGCAAAAACCAACAAATGCTAGCATAGCAAGACGCCCGTTCTTTATCTCTTTAGTCCTGATTGCCATTACAGGTTCCGGTGACCCTTTACCCCAATTCCAGGGATCAAACCACAAGCCACCGGGGTAACCAACATCTGGCTTTGGGTTAGTTTTGTGCGGTAACTTAGGCTCTATATCAACGCACCCTGGCTTAATTATATCAGCCCATCTTCTTCCTTCAACCCAACCCATCAGGATTAACTGCACTACAAACAAGGTTGTAGGATCTGCATAGTATTCTCGAGTGCCAGCATCAAACCAATTGAAATTATCGATGAGGCCTAGTCTTTCTAGCCATTCTGGAATGAGAATTCCTGCTGCAGCTAGCATTGCCCACCTGCCATGTATTAGCTCAGCTTGTGCAAACCATTTAAGCAACTCTGGATCAGACCCTGAAATACATGATGCATGATGATGGATATCAACAACTAGTATAATTACTTTATGATGGAGTGTGGAACAGGATCAAAAAGCTTTTATAAAACTTTGAAAAACAAACAATCTGAACGTTCAGTCATTAGTTCTGGAAGATGCTTCAGTGAGATGTTCGGTACCGCTTACCTAATCCAAGCGGGTCGAAGCCAAAATCCCCAGGAAGGCTTCATTTAACACAAAGAAAGAATTAATGTCTCAAAAATCATATTTCACCAATTATGAATACAGTTATCCAGCAAGAAACAAAAAAAAGAAACGGAAGGAAAAAATCATCAAGATCAGGTCATGCTGTTCACTTTGTTCCTTCTGTTGGCAATTCGAGAGGTAATTTCTGTGAAGTTCCCGACCAAATGTCATCAACCGAACCGATATTTAGCAAATTGGTTTTGAAGACAGCGCAGTGTACAAGATAACATAGTGATGTTACCTTCCATCAAGCCATTCAGGCGGTGAGCTACCAGGGAACCACAATGGCCTGTCCGGAGGGAGTGGTTCACACACACTTGAAACCCCTTTTGTTGCATTTACTCTAACTTTCACTGCCTGGCATTTTACAATTTTCCCAAGCAAAGATTTTTGAGGTTTATCCCTGTTTTCTCGAGCAGAAAGCACTGTAAGTCAGTAAACGATTCGAATTGAGTTTCAGATACAGATTAACATAAGCATCCAATATTAAAACAGGTCTACTATGCTAGAACAATACGAAAGAAAATGGAGAAGAAATGACTGGTGATCACCTTGCCCTGGCTGGAAGGCTTGACAACGAAGAAGAGGCAAAGTTTAGAGCCATGAATGACCAGGCGAGTCCAAAGTTGTAGTGCAGCTGGTAGCTGACTGTCTCTTGATTTAGGCAAGGCTAACTGAGCTTATCCATCCTATAAAGAAGATACATGGACGAGTGCACTCCTTTGCAGCAGGTGAAGAACCAATTGTAACTCGACACATGTGCAGGACAGATGAGTGCGCTTTCTAGGCCCTTTAGCCTGTCCCTGCAGTCCAGGACTTTTGTGTACTGACGCCAGGCCCATTATGTAAAGTCTTGGGCCCGTATGAGATTCAATGTATTGATCTGAATCCTGAGGTTAACTAGGCTTAGCCCATTATGTACCCATTTGGATAAACCTGATTTCAAATATATCATTCGGTTTTAAAAATATTTCTGAAAATATTTATAAATATAATATTTTTATTTTTATTTTTATTTTTATTTTTATTTTTAAATTGATTTTTTGTTATTTTTTATTATTTTTATGTTATAATGTCAAATTTATTTTTTTAAAAAAAATTATCATTTTAAATACATTTCTTAACAAAAAAAAAACACTTTAAGAAACAATATCAACTACACTTACAAATAATCACTTAATATATATTACAAATAGTCACTTAATATATATTAGCTGTACTAAAGATATAGTTGACCCACACAATCATTTCCACTGCTTCGGATTTTTTTATTATTATTATAGGTCCCTAAAATTCTTATAGATGTCTACTTCAGTCAACAAAACGCTTTCTTTTTCCTTATAAGTTCTGTTTTCTATGTTTTTATACACTTAGATCCTTTTCAATTTCATTTTATCTCGCTTTCCTTTTGATGTCATAAAATATTACTCCATTAGATTAGCGACCGACTCTATGAATTTGAATTTGACAGTTGAAAGATGGGTGACACGAATTGACATCCAAAAACTTTATTTCATCCCTAGAATTTATGTTTTTGCGTAATTGGTCCTTATCCTTTAACTTTAGTTTAGTGTGTCTAATCGAATCAAAGACGAGCTATCCTTATTAATATTAAAGATTCAATGAGAATCTTTCTTATTGTCAAAGCCAATTTCACCAAATTAAAGTGTATTTCAGCAGTTAGCTTGTCCATTAAAGGTCCACCTCTTTCCCTTTAATTATTTTCCCCCAGTAGTTGTGGTTATCTCCCTCTACCTATCGATTGTTCATTGTCAAGTCGTTTCGTATTCATCCAAATCTACAAAACTTTATTTTTTTAAAGATAAATAAATAAATAAATTTGCAGTTCTCAAATGTAATTGATGGCAACTCTCCACCACCAATACCTACTCAATTGCTTCCTGTATGTCTTCCTTTGAAATGCCGCCACAGAGACATTTTTGTTGTTTTCTGCACGTCTTCTCGATGGAGATGCTTTCTTAGCACTTCCAGGAGGAGGAGGAGGAGGAGGAGGAGGAGGGTGAAAAAAACCCCAAGAATAGAAGAACAAAGGGAATAGGACAACAGCCATTGCATTAAAATCTCGAGCTTTCTCCTCCCAATTTGTCATTATATTTTAAAAATAATTTTTTTAATATATTTCTAAACAAAAAATACTTTAAAAATTAACTTCAAACATACCCAAAATATGCAAATTAGCAAGGGAAGTAGATAATGTTTGGTTTTCGTGATACCAAAATAATAAATATAAATTTTGTGAGGTGTCTCATAGATTTTATTAGACAATTAAATATAATTTACAGCTTTGAATAATTGCTTCAAGGTTGGGTTATTGCAAATCATAAAAAATTTAAGTGTTATTCCTCTAACGGTAATCGAAACCTGGCTTTGATACTAAAGGTAATAGCAAAACTCTGACAGAGTGGCTTAACACGGCCAAGTCTGTGGGCACTCAATTGCTAATGGCTGATCCTCCTCAAGCACACTCATCAGATCCTCAATCTTCCAGGACTAGGCAAGAACCTCCACCAACCTCTACCACTAGAGTTAGTGTGGACGAACCAGTCAGCAGTGATGCAGGTGTTGGAAGCTCTCAACAAAATGTGTGACCACATTTAAATACTAGCTCTTACATTTTATATTTAGAGGTTTATGTATACTATGTTTATTAAAAATAAAATGTGTATTTTTTTATTTATATAAATAATGTTTTGATACAATAAAAAATTTATAATTATAATAGCTTTATACAAAATATTTTCACTGCATAAAATATTTTTTTTTATCGAATATTATTTAATAAAATATAATTGAATATGAAAGATGAGTTTTTTTTATTAATAATAAACACATTAATAAAATTAAAACTAATTGTAAAAATCCAAAACTTTGATCAATTATTGATCTATTACTGAATTTATTGATGACATTGTGCTGTCTTTTTTCTTTAACTACCTGGGTCCTATGAAAGCTTCTCGGCTTTTATGTCATAACTTATATAAAAAAAAAAATAAGTGAAAGCAAGAAAGTAAATCAAAAAATCTTTTAAAATATAAAAACAACAATTAATTTGGGAGGCTTAAGGGGGTGGTTGGGGGTGATTTTAAAAATAGTTTTATTGATGTAAAAAAAAACATTGAAGTAGTTTTGGGCGTTGAATAATAAGAGTCGAACGATCTCTCACTTGGAACCAACGCACTCAACAAATCCACACCTGTTTCTGATACTTAAACATCTCACCCAATCCAATCTCTCCACTCTCTCTCTCTCTCAAATAATTCGCACCAAAACCTGTAAAGAGTTTAGATCCATCCATGCACTACAAAAAACCTCAGATTTTCAGTTCCAAATTGATAATTTCTCATTAACAATGGCAGAGACTATAGCACCACCACTGAGCAGTCGTTTCAATTGCAAAAGGCTTGAGCTAAAACGCTGCCTTCCTGCTTTTCTATCTTCTCACAAAACTCTCTTTACTCTCCTCTGGATCGCCGCCTTAGCCTCCGTCTTTCTATGGAAAAGCAATCCCATTGGTGCTGGGTTCTCCGTTTTCTGGCGAGGACCCCTCCGCCCCATGCCTCAACTGCGTCCTGTGGCTTTCAATTTGACGGATTTTGGTGCCGTCGGTGATGGTGTTACTGTCAATACCGAGGCTTTTGAGAGGGCAGTTTCGGCAATCTCGAAATTGAGCAAGAGAGGGGGTGGCCAACTTAATGTGCCTCCAGGGAGATGGCTAACGGCGCCTTTTAATCTGACTAGTCATATGACTCTCTTTCTTGCTGAGGATGCTGTTATACTTGGAATCCAGGTTTACTCTCTAATTAGTATCAATCTTAGCCTTAGATTTTAATCTCACATTTGCCATTATTATTATTATTATTATTATTATCATCATTCTCTTTGTCAAATATGTGGAAAGTTATATTGTTGCTGTTTATTTATTTATTGTTAATAAAAATAAAATAAAAAAGCTTTGGGATTCTAACTAATTAGGCCTGTAAATGAAGGATTGTTTTTTCTTTCAATAATTACCTAATGATTTAGATTCAAGAGAAAAAAGGAAATGTTATATTGCTGGGGTGGCCGAGTTTATTTAATGAGTTTATAAATCTGTGATCATCGGCCTTTGGAGGGACTGTTTCAATATCTACTTTAAATGGAATTTCATGTAGGACTGTGGAATAGTTTGACATGCTCGAGTTGTATACTTGGGGGGGAGTGTTTATATATATATATATATATATATATATATATATATATATATATATATGTTGCTCGTGCAAAGAAATAATGGTATCATGTAGAATCTACTTGCTTATGGACAGGGAAAAGAGTCATGATTCACTTGAACTTGTAATAGGGTCAAACAAACAATTACTAAGTTTCCTACAAACATGATCTCATGTTGTCTTAAACAACTGTTTGGCTAGGGACAGGGAGAGTGAGTGACAGTAGATTTAACAAGCTTTATAATTATTATCATGACAAAGTCATACCTTTCAAGTTAATTATTGAAGCTTATTATTGTCCATTGGAACGATGTGTTTCAAATATGAATATTAATTTTTTTTCTTACAAAATTCAATTTCAACTGTGAATGAGTACACCGTGAAATTATCGATCATATAAGCTACTACTATATGGTCTGCATCGTTACTATGGGAGTTTAGGAGAGTAGTAGCGGCTGTTTTTCAAAATGTTTTTATTCATAAACATATCAAAATAATATTTTTTTTCATTTTTAAAAAAATATTTTTGACATCAGCGTACCAAAACGATCTAAAAACATAAAATAAATTAATTTTAAGCAAACAAATATCAGTTTTTGATGAAAAGTAGGTTCAACCGCCCAACAAAACACACCCAACGATAGCTTACTAATTGTTGGTCTCCCAAATAGTTGTAAACATCGGCAACTCTTTATAGTTTTTAACAGAAGTTGCTTATTTAACTATGTTTCGATGATTCGATTTTTGAACTTTCAATCATTTTATTTTATTTTTTGTGATTTGAAGTTATTCCTCATTTAAGACATGTCCCCTTGTCTGATATTTGACAGGATGAGAAGTATTGGCCTTTAATGCCTGCATTGCCTTCATATGGGTATGGGAGAGAGCATCCTGGACCTCGATATGGAAGTTTAATCCATGGTCAAAACCTCAGAGATATTGTTATAACTGGTTAGTCAATTCAACTTCCATAAAAAAGTATGCTCGGCCCTCAATTCTAGCTTTTAACTTTGAAAGAGGTTAACAAGTTGTAGCCCCATATTGAAGATCACGCATGCAATGAGGATCTATATGCAAATTGAAACAGTGATCTTCAAGATGGCCAATCGTGTACACAATGTTATAGCAAAAAACACAGGGAAGCAATTTTAATAAAAAATGAAGAGTACAAAAATGTATGAACAACCAGCAGAGTAAATCGTTAACTGTTGTGGAGCTGACTGTTGACCAATGGTAGTGTATAATTAATCATGAGCTGCACATATGGAATCAAAGTGAAATGTCCTTGGCCATTTTGGGTCATATATTGAAGAGAAGATGAAGTGTGGTATGACCATTTTCTTCAACTTCTGGCATCATCATGCAATATCATTGATTATACTAAATTTGCATAGGTCTTCCACCCAGAAGTGTATTGTACAAAATAATAGCGAGCTCTTTGTTTCCGTACTGGAGCATTTTACTGCTTAGAATTCTGGGAACTGAGAACTACAAGATTACTTGGAAAGGACATTCCTTTGGATGTTAGATATGTTTATTTACATTTATTCAATGCCTATGCTTTGTGCCTTAACAATCCCTTCACAAAATAAGGTGTAGCAAATAAGGACCTTAACTTGCTTCCTTTGTAACTCTGCTTAATCACATGGGCAATCAATGAAATTAAGTAATTCTTGCTATTCAAGCATTTTCATCATATATTTGAATGAGATGTATATACATAGGCCCAAATCAAACTGATGGAACCGCTGTAGAAACAGTTGATATGGTTGTTTGGTAGCCACCAGCTATATGCATATCATTAGTTCTAGTTTGAAATCTGTTTAAGATGATCCAGAAGTTAGTCGAATCTAGCTTTGGTTGTTAGTGTGGTGAACACTGAGTTCATCAACATTTTGTATTTGCAAATGTTTATTCCTCGACTGGGAATGATTCTCATTTAACATTTCTGCTGATCAACACAGGACACAACGGTACCATAGATGGACAGGGTCAGACATGGTGGAAGAAATATCGCCAAAAGCTACTCAACCACACTAGGGGCCCCCTTGTGCAGATAATGTGGTCAAGTGACATTGTGTTTTCGAACATAACTCTTCAAAACTCCCCATTTTGGACACTTCATCCATATGACTGCAAGAATGTAACAATCAGGAATGTTACGATCCTGGCACCCATATTTGAAGCCCCAAATACTGATGGAATTGATCCTGGTAAATATTTCTGACAATTGTAGTCCTCTGCAGATGAAATTTATTTTGCAGAAAATGACTCTACCTTTGATGTCATCTTAATGTCAACCTAACCTATAGAGTTGATCAGCCTACATATTGATCCGAGCCTCTAATAATGCACCCTGGATGAGATGCACTGCTGAGTTTTAATTGGTCTACGGATCTATGTCAATGAAAAGAAAAGGGCTAAATTTAAGTAGAAAAAAGGGTTATCAAACAACTTTAGGGCTAAAGTCGGTTGTTAGAGAAATGGTTCATTGAAGAGGGTTTTTTCTCTTTTGTGTGTTTGAGTGTTTTTCAACTCACTGACGAGCTGTTCTGGGATGATAATGAATAATGCATTCCATTTATCAAAGTAATGGTGAGCTTGATTGCAAGGAGCAAAATTTATTCATCTTTGACACTAAACTTTGGATCTTGTGTCATTCTACATTTTCCTTTGAACTCTCCCAAACTGACTTCATTCTTGTGATACCCTATTTGCCATTGTACTAGTTAATTTTGTTTTTTCATTATCCTTCTATTTTAATGTAGGACCATGATATAATCCTGCAAGTTAGTAACTAGAAATACTTTCATCTTATATTGGCTGGTTATGCTCCAAAGCCCTTGGCATCACATAGGTGCCATCATAGCATTTTCAGCAAATTGTTTTGTTACTCTGAAATGCTTTTTTGAAGTTTGTAAGCAATTTGTACTTGCCATACTGAAAAAGGTGAACTTTGATTTTTGGCATGAATAGATTCGTGCGAGGATATGGTAATCGAAGACTGTTATATAAGTGTGGGGGATGATGCAATTGCAATAAAGAGTGGCTGGGATCAGTATGGAACTGCATATGGACAACCGTCAACGAATATTCTCATCCGTAATCTTGTAGTTCGCTCTATGGTCAGGTAAAATATCTGATGTAATTTGCTTCCAATTTGGTGCATATTTGTTGCATTACTGTTCTGGTAATTTTGCTGGAGCTAGTTTTCTTATTGCATCCTTTTAAGCCTTCTACAAATCTTCATACCCAAGCATTATTGAATATTTCTTGTCTTTCTATAGGCATCTCCCCTTGAATGATCGAAACTTTTGAATTTGTACATGGATGCACAGAACCTATTTTGTAGAGGATATTTATTTATTTTTGATAATTTCAACTATTTGATTAGGATTTTTTAGAGGAAACGTGCTCAAGCGGAGGCTCATGATTCATGCTAAAGTGCACTTAATTTATTTACATATACTATATGTATATCAGAAAACCTGCTTTTAACCAGAACTTTACCACATAGGTACTTCAGGTTCTATCACTACATTACTTTTTTCCTGCAATTCTGTTGGAAGGGAACCAATAATTGTTTTTCTTGATGAAATGTTGTGTGACTTTCAGCCATGTTAAAACTTCACTTAAGAAACTGCTGTAACTGAAGCAGGGTAGCAAATCTCAATCGTGGCTGCTTGGCAATGTGCAGTGTGATCGATTTTGGACTCTCGACTCTTTAGGCTTTATCAAACAATTAGTTCTATTAGATTCACATTTTAGCTGTCTTGCCATGTCATATAAGCATAACTTTTTTTTTAGACGGTAACTGAGATCCACCCTGACCGAATTTTGTAACAGTGCCGGTATATCGATTGGCAGCGAGATGTCAGGTGGGGTATCAAATGTCACTGTGGAGAACGTCCTTGTGTGGAACTCAAGGCGCGCAGTTCGGATCAAGACTGCTCCTGGAAGAGGGGGATATGTTCGACATATAACTTACAGGAACCTGACATTTGACAATGTACGAGTTGGAATTGTTATCAAGACAGATTACAATGAACACCCGGATGAAGGTTATGATCCAAAGGCTGTTCCAATACTTGGGGACATAAGCTTCACAGGAATCCATGGTCAAGGAGTTCGAGTGCCTGTTCGCATACATGGGAGCAAAGAGATTCCAGTTAGGAATGTGACTTTTCAGGACATGTCAGTGGGTTTAACTTACAAGAAGAAACACATATTCCAGTGCGCCTATGTTCAAGGTCGTGTAATAGGGACTGTTTTCCCTGCCCCATGTGAAAACCTTGATCGGTATGATGAACAAGGAAACCTAGTTAAGCGCTCGGTCTCCCAAAACTTAACAGATATAGATTATGATTTTTGATTTGTCAGCTCATCTTTCTGAGGGTCAGTAGTGGCAATGCTTGGATGCATCAGACAAGCCAGAAAGACCACGTTGGAGCAGTTGAACTTGTTCTTATGTTGTTCTAACACCACCATGCTTGCTTGCTCCAATTGTATATACAGAAGTTTCAGCGGTTTATCCATTTGTGAGGTCCTTGAAATGCATAGCATCCTTTTCTTTTACACACTGCAAAATCCTCTTGTATGACTGTGCCAAGAGCTAGCACACAGTTAAATTACTCCTATAGTTACTGTGAAATAACAACATCATAGTTCTATCGGCATTCTCATGTTGCTTCAAGCTGGGAAGTAGAGACGGCTGTCTGAAAAGCAGCTATATTTGGTAGTAATATGAAAAAAATATTACTTAATGTATCAAAATGAATTTCTTTTATTTTTTAAAAATTATTTAATTTGAAACCACCATTTTTTAAAAATTTAATATAAAAAATAAAAATAAAAAATTTTCAATTTTTTCAAAAACGTTTTTAAAATGCAATGTCAAATAGAGCCACAATCAATAACAAATTAGTGTGGCAGCCAGTGTTGTTGATCTCATTTTATTTTAGTCGAAACGGCCAAAACATTTCGTATCAGTTAAAAATCGAAATAAAACGGCATAGTTTTTATATCGCTTAAAATTTAGATCCGTTCCGGAAAATTCGCTAAAATTTCTACCGGAACATTCCAATTTCGTTTCGTCCATTCCGTTTCGGTCAAATAGTGTTTTTTTTAAATAATAAATAATTTTATAATATCAATCATATTTTTTAATCCGACCATTAGATTGAGATGAAATTTTATAAGGAGTCTATTGACATATTTATATATATTATGTTAAAATTTCAAATCAATCAGAGAATGTAATGATCTTGTGAGATTAATGATGTTATTCTCGCAATATTATACATGTTCATAATTTTGTTAAGAAAAATCATTTTATTATGTTATTTTAATATTAAAATACATAATTCTAAATATATTTTTTTATTTGAATTAATATATTTAACTATATATATATATATATATATATATATATATATATATATATTCATAAACAGTACAACCTCTTAAAATGTAGTGTTTGAAACATTTCGAAACCAAAATACTTCAAAACAAAACATTATGTTACGGTTAAAATAACAAAGTTAACGGAATTGCCAATGGTGGTAGGAGGTCACGGGCATCATCACTGCAACGACATAAAGTGAAAAGATACGGGGGATTGTGAATTTAATTTATATTTTCTTAAAATGACTTTTAAATAGTACGGTTGGAAAGCGATGATTGTAAATAAAATAGAACTCAGATTTGGCAAGCATAAAAATATATGGAAGAGTGGGATGTTTGCGATATGATTGATTTGAGAGAAAATTTGATGTTTGCTTTACCAATAGAAATTTTGGACAAATGATGAAAAGCCAGTATTGATGTGATTTACCAGCAGTTTTTTTTATGTGAAAAATTAATTGATTTTTTGTATGCTATAATTAGTTATTTTAATTTTTAATTAGTAAAATTGTAATAGATAAAATATATTAGAAATGAGTTTTTTTTTCGTCTAAAAGGAACAGTGTAATCAAAACACAGGGAAAGTGGTTCGTATATTTTTTAATTGTAGATAACTTGGGTAAATTTGTCTACCTATTTTGTTTATGAGTTGTCTTTTTTCTCAAGTAATATTAGATCTAAAATATTATACATAAAAATATTGTAAAAATATTTAATTAAAAGCCAAAATTATTTTTTTATTCTATAAGATTTATTCCTCATATTATCATATTAAAAAGTATTTCAGAACACTGATATTAATTTATTTTTTTCAAACTTGGGTTATTTCTCTCTCTCTCTCTCTCTCTCTATATATATATATATATATTCAGACGTTAATATTAAATAAATATTAAAATATATAATTAGTCTCATATATTTATAACAAAAAAAAATAATCATTATCATATTTTTGAATGTCTTATCTATAATAATTAGAAATTTCAACACCTAGCAATATTAAAAAAAAAGCAATTAAAAAAATGACAAAACATAAATACATATTATTAGATTTTAAGAAATTATATGACCTGAAGAATAAATAAAAATTCAAAATCAAACAATAAAGAGAAAAAAACTAATAAATATAAAATTTCAAATGATCACCAACACAAATTAAAATTTAAACATCACATAAAAGAAATTAAAACCTTAATAACAATGGAAATAATCAAAATTAGAAACAAAAACTAAGAGCATGTACATATAATAAACATGGAAAAATATAGAAACCATTTACGAAAAAATATAAAAAAATAAAGGAATTAAAATAAAATTCAAGATTAAAAGTATAAGGGCCGAAATGAAAAACACATATATAAAAAATTAAATTTAAAGGACAAAATTGAAACAAATCAAAACTTTGATACCGAAAAAATTGAAGAATTTAAGACAAAACCGGAAATTAAAAGAACATGGACCGAAATGAAACTTAAATATATAATTAATTTGCATTGAAAGGATACAATTGAAACAAATCAAAAGTCTGATACCGAAAATTTTAAGGATTTAAATCTAATCCGGAAATTAAAAGATTGAGGACCGAAATGAAACTACAATATATAATCAATTTCAATTGAAGGTTAAAATTGAAACAAATCAAAACCTATATTAAAAGAATAAGGACCATACAAAACAATCAAAAGCTTAGGGACTATAATGAAAAGTCAACAAACAGCGGGGCCTGACGTGTACTTGTGCAGGCAGAGAGAGAAACAGGGGGAAATATTTCAACCGACCACTGACACGTCTCCGACCATGTTAGACCACCACGCGCCACTCGAGGAGGAAAAGAACGTGTCAGAAAATAATTCTAGACGTCGATAGGGTATTTTTGAAGGTCGTATAACGTCACGCACTTCGTCCGAAAACCGCGTGAGCACTAACATGGACGGCGTGTTTGGCGACGCACCAACAATACCGCGTCAAAATAAATATTAAAAAAGATGAATTACTGTGACACCCTTGCAGCCAACTCTTCCATTTTATCTTATTGGAGGGCATATATGTATTTAGCCAATTTCAAAAATATGAAATGCCCAGTGACAACTCTCCCTATCAGACCTGATTTTTGTCTTTTTCGAGGGATATAATGGTTATTTTACTGTGCAAAGAAATATTAAAAAATAGATAAACTAGTTACCCAAACCGGACCGGACCAGATCATGCAATTACCGTGGAGCCCCTCCAGGCAGGGCGTGGTTTTTGTCTTTTTTGAGAGACAAAAATGTTATTTTATTGTGTAAAAACAAAACAAAAAAACAATAAAATATACATTTGCTTGGAGCTGGGATATTTTGTTTTTATGAAAAAATTTCAACACCACCTGTTAATATCTTTACTGCTAAAAGAAATTGAATTACCACGGAATTCGTCAATAGAAAATTAATCCCTATATTATTAATATTGTTTTTTTCAAAAAAAAAATATACTTAATGTAGCGTTTGTTTGAGAGTGTGGTTAAATTTGTTTTTGAAAGTGTTTTTCATTTAAAAATACATCAAAAAAAATATTTTTTTTATTTTTAAAAAATTATTTTTAACATCATCACATGAAAGTAATCTGAAAACACTAAATTTTTTTAATTCAAAGTAAAAAAATGAAAAACAATAAAATTTCAATTTTTTAAAAGACTTTTTAAAAAACAGTGTCAAACAAAACCATAATCACGTTATTACCATTTATATTATAGGTTTTTGGTCGAGGTTACTTTTGTAGCCCTAACACCTTAAAAAAGAAGGCATCGTTTGCATGAGATTGGTGGAAACACATGAAATGTTTGTGTTGCTCGGGGGGCGGAGACAACATGAGATAAATGGGGAACACATGAAAATCTTGTGGGAGGGATCTGGTGATGTCCCATCCTCTTCTTTTTTTTGTATTTTATTATCGTGTTTTTTATTTTAAGATATTTTTACTTCAGTATATTAAAATAATTTAAAATTAAAAAATTGATATTTACCGAAATACTTTTCAACCACGAAAACCATCAACCTCATCTTTTTAGGAATCTGGGATTTCTCACGGGCATTTCCATCCCCTATCGTTTCCCCCACGTGACTGTTATTAGTTGGTGGAGGAAACGTTCAGTCCCCGCTTTGCGCATTTTGTTTTCTTAAAAAAAAATTGAAAAATAGGAAAACCACTGGTGGGTGGGGCCCCACTTTTGGTCGTATTGTTTACCTGCAGGTCGGCACCGCACTTAACGCCGTTATTCTAAGCGCCGTTTAATAAATGATAGATGCCTTGAGTGTTCAGAGACGTTCAAGTAAAGTATTCACGTGTAACAAGTGCGCTAGAGATTGTTTGCGGAGAGGAATGGCGTTGTACTTACTGCGAAACACCCTGCCCACAAGCAAGGATAACTATAAACCCGTTTTGAAAGTATTTTTATTTTTATATATTTTTAAATTATTTTGATAGGATGATGCTTAGATATTAAATTTTAAAATAAAGAAAGTATTATATTTATAAATAATTTAAAAAAAAACAATTACTGCTATTTGTTGATCCTTTTGAAGATATAAATTATGTTAAATGTTTGAAAATCATAACTATAACATTTTTTTAATATATAAAAAAAATTTTTTTATCAATAAATATTAAAAGTTTAAAATAAACAAAGTTTTTTATTAAGCCAACAAAAAAAATATATGAGTTGATGGTTTAGACATTAAATATTATAATTTAAATCCAAGATATATATATAATTCGCACTAATCAATCTATTAATAAAATATTTAAATCCCAATTAATAACCTATTTCTTTCTAAATGTAATAAATTTTAATGTATTAATATTGAGAATAAAAAATTTTATTTTTAAATCATGAGCACTGTAGTAGCAAACAGGAATTAACAAACAAGCAAAAGATGCACGGGTTGGGAGAGAGAGCGAGAGCCAAACACCAGCACAGCAAAAGCGGGGGCAATTCCGTAAACAAAAGACAGAAACGTGAGCAATATGATAATGGGAAGGCAGGTAGAGATAATGTTAAAAAAAAGGAGGGGGGGGAGTAGGAGGGAACGCAAACATCGCGAAGAGGAATGAAAAGAACACGTGTTTGAAATACAGCAATGAATAAAACAAAGCATTAAAGTAAAGAAATAAATTTGAATCGTCTGCGAAACGGCAAGGAAACATCTTCAAATGCCCATATATTCCTCGTGCTTCATTCATAAAGACGACGACCCTCTCTCTCCCCTCACCCTCACCTGTGCTGTAACAATACAAATTGGAAAGAACTAACACACGCATCGAGCTCATTTTAATTTTGCTGTGTGCTTTTTGAGATTTGGAAAACTAAAGAAGATGCCTGGCTCGATGGAATCTGTCGAGAAGATGGGAAGGTTGTGCGAGAAGCCGAGCTTCTCCCAAACCTGTAGTTTGCTGAGTCAATACTTGAAGGAAAGAGGTAGTTTTGGAGATCTTAATCTTGGCATGACGTCCAACACCGAATCAACCCCAAATAAGAACGGTATTAATTCTCTTCTTTCCCTGTTTTAACCATTTCTTCTAGGAGTTCAGGTTTTAAGAAATTGATTGCGGTTACCCTCGTATTCCAGTCTCTCTCATCTTTTTATAAAAAGATAAAAAAATGTTGAATGAATGCCCTGTTGATTTATTTTAGAGTTGAAGGGGATAAGATAGCTTGTAGGCAGTAATTTAGGCTTTTAGATCTGCAAATCACCTCGGCCACTTTAGGAAATTGTGGTGCTGATTTATTTTAAAGTATTTTTCTATGCTTTAGATCCAAAAATATCTCAGAATTAATTTGACATGTTCCTGTTAATTATGGGTTAAACGGTCAGAGAACGTGCCCTTTTTTTCCGCCGCTCCTCCGAATACTCGAATTCAGTTTTTGTTTCTTTTAATGCATGTGTTTAATTTGGTTCCAGCTCTGTTTAAATGTTCAAAGTTCTGTTGAGATTATTTCTATATTTTAGGTAGAAACAAAACACCCGGTCCCGGATTTCTCTACCACTTCACTATAAATAAGCAGCTGCTTGCTTTTACATGCCCATTTACATTAGGAGCTACAAGTTGGAGAAGACGGAAGAAAGAGATCTGATGTTTAGTTTGTTGTATCCTAATGTTGCAGGTCCCTCTGAGATGCTGCGTCGCACCGCGTCCACCATGAATCTGTTCCCAGTGAGTGAGAATCCAGGGCCCATCTCGTGCCAGAACATGGGGAGTACTCCTAGGAGTTTTACATCAATGGGTTTGTTCCCGCAACAAGCTGGATTTGCTCCCAAGGAAGATGTCCAGAATAAGCTTGACTCGAGGTGTGTGGATTGTTTTTTTTAACATGTGAATTACGGGAAATCGGGCCGTCTCTTTTATTGGGGTTTTGTCGGTGAATTTACTGCTCAAGAAGTTCATCATCGATGCGTTAACTCGTTATTTGCACTTGGAATCTTGCTCTTGCTGATTTGTATTTTTAAACATTGTGCAGTGTTAGAAAGCCTGCCACCGCAGAACCTCCAACTGCGCAAATGACTATATTCTATGCCGGAAGGGTTATTGTTTTCAACGATTTTCCGGCGGACAAGGCTAGGGAAATGATGCTCTTAGCTAGCAAGGGAAGCTCCCAGATCCAGAATGTCTTTCCTTCTATTCCTGCCAACAGTCATCCTGCCCTCGCTCCTAATACATCAAAGACTCCAATTGAGCCCAGCATCTCAATTCCGTCTTGCTCAAATGCTCTTCCTAATTTTGGCAATAACTTAGTTCAAGAGTGCATGCAACCTGTCCCTCAACCTATAGCTAATGGTAAATTTTCCCCCGTGATTTCTTATTTTGCATGGATTACAGATCATGGAGTTACTTAATTTATCGATGCCATGTTTCTAATAAAGGGCTTTCTCTTGAACTTCAGATCTCCCAATTGCAAGGAGAGCTTCCCTCCACCGTTTTTTGGAGAAGAGAAAAGACAGGTAGGAAACTATGCCAAAGAACGTGAAAATCATTTGCCATTTGCTGCGGATTATGCACTAACAAGATTTCAAATCATGTTGGCACAAACAAGATTTCTAATCATGTTGATTATATGTTTCATTTGGCTGATCGTGCTGTTTACTTGTGGCCTTCTCACAGGATCATCGCAAAGGCTCCATATCAAATAAATCCTGCAGCATCTGCTTCTAAGCCAGTTGAAAGCGAATTGTCGTGGCTCGGCCTGGCTGCTCCATCTACACACTAGTCCATTGCTAATTGTTTTCATTCTAGCCATGTTTACGATTTAGGCCTCGCTAGGCTGCTGCTACCTTATTTGTTTTATCAGCGGGTTGAAGCCTGCTATTCTCTCCCCTGTTTTTTTTTAGTCTCGTTTGTGATTGCTTTAAGCGTAGGGCTTTACTGAGTCTATTGTAGATCATCTAACTATAAATCTCATTATTATTAGTTCATCCAACAAGCTTTATCGATGGATGTTTTTTTTGATTGGAATAATCAGATGTCATGTTCTGTACCTTGGATATGGTTGTTGCCCCCATTTAATGAATAGCTAGCTGGCATGGTTGCTCCTTTAGGTTTTGAACACAGTGAGCTCTGTGGATGGATTGTTGCTGTGAAAACTGAAAATCGATGGTGTGATCAGACTCTTGAAGTGGGAAGAGAGATTATTATTCATGTGATTAGTCAGAATCGACCCACGCCATCACACAACTGAGAAGTTTGTTTCAAACATGGGGGGACATGTAGAAAATCTCGGCTCCGTTTCTCATTTCCAAGGGTCAATTGTTATTAAAAAAACAACCGAATGATGACGGGTGATGTCTGAACTCTGAAGTCTGAACTGAGACATCACGTTGTACTGCCGGGTCATGCCCTTGCAATGACCAAATCGACCGTCATGTCTGATATTTATTTTCTCCTAATCTTTCACTCTCATAAAATCACGCGTCTTTGAAACTAGAACGCGGAATGGCCTCGAGTCAGATTGCTGTAGGCGAATATCGAACGACCGCGATGAATTTTGAGAGGAAACAATATAATAATATAAGATCTTTGATGTCTTTATTACGCAGGAGTTATATATATATATATTTGAATGTTTTTGCCTAATTAAAAAATATAAAACAAGAAAACGAGTTATATATATATATATTTTTTTTCCTTACAAAAATTATGTATTTATATTTTCAAAGTTTGATGATATGAAGTCAAGATTTGACTAATTCAAATCCATTCAAAAAACCATTACAAAACTTTTGTAACGCTCACAAATATATTTTCATAATTTTAAAGAATTTTGAATGATATTTTAATTCATATTCAAAATTCTGCGTAGTTTATATTGATGATTTTTTTTTTTCCAATTTCATAGAGAAACATTTTAATTTTTTATTATTATTATAACCTTGGGTATGACTCGATAGTGTGATCCAAAACTATAGATATCCATAATAATTATGCAAAAATCTATAAAAATGTTCAAAATATATAAAGCGGATGAAATAAAACACAAAAATACCTCTGAAAAATCAATTGAGAATACACGAGAGCTTGACTGCCACGTGCTGTCATTGCCGATGACTACTCCAATGACTCTTATAACGTGTGAGAAGCATGCCATGTAGCTCACGATCTCATCAAACTAGCTAGAGAGGGAGATTGGGGATTGGAAAAGTAGAGATGCAGCCATGTGTGGTGGCTGTTCCATCGTTGTTGTGGTTGTGGCTGCTGAGGATAAATAATACTATAATATTTGTTATCGGCATGCAATGTTGCGACGGTCGACTTCATTTCATTTATTGACCACCTTGTTGACTCGTAAGTTTGTGCTGGTGAGATTTCAAACATATTATTTTTTTTATTTAAAATTAATTAATTTATATTTTTAATTGTTTTAATGTACTCACTTTGAACATATAAATTTTAATATATATATATATATATATATATATATATATATAAAGCAATCGCTACTCTCTCAAATTACTATTACTATATAACTAGAACTGGGGGTGGGATGCGCCGACTCAGACGTGATCGACTTTTGTCATCCAGGGCGCGTGACTTCGTCCATCCTTTTTTTTTATACACAGGTCTTCTTTATGTATTTTTTATGGTGAAATTGACAAATGAGTACCTTTGACCGAACGGTTGTCCGCGCGCGAGTTCGAATCGCCTGGGCACCAAATCCACCTTTTTCTTCTTCTTCCTATACACAAGTCTTCTTTATGTATTTTTTATGATGAAATTGACAAAGTGAGTACCTTTGGCCGAGTGGTTGTCCGCGCTGCCAACATAGGCGCGCGCGAGTTCGAACCGCCTGGGCACCAAATCTGTTTTTTTATATATATATAAATTTTTAACTATTTTTTTTGTAAAAAAAAGGTTTTTTTAAAAAAATAAAAAACGGGTTTTTTTTCTTTAAAAAAAGGGATTTTTTTTTCAAATCCGATTTTTTTTAAAAAAAAAGAACTGCTTTTTTAAAAAAAAACCGTTTTTTTAACAAAAAAAAATGGTTGTTGTTATTTTTTTAACAAATCTGATTTGGTTTTTTTTAGGAACTGTTTTTTTTCTTAAAACGTTTTTTTTTAATAATTGGTTGTTTTTTTTCTTTTTTACAAAAAACAAGAATTTGTTTTTATAACTGAAGTGTCCAGACCAACTTACGCGCACCACGACTAATCTCTTGATCCACTTTTTTTTTAATATTTTTTTCTCTATTTTGTTTTGCCACTTATATATTTGTTTTTCTTAATCGAGGTGTCCGGGTCACCTTACGCGAACCACGATTGTTTCTTCCCAAGTATATATTTTTTTTCTGGCCAACTGAGCGCGCGACGAATAATCCCTGTGCTCATATTTTCATAATATTTTTTCCTATTTGTTTTTCCTACTTATACATTTTTTTATATATAATCAGGGTGTCCGGATTAGCTTACACGCACTATGACTATTATACCTAGAGGAGATGGCAATTCCAAAAAGTTATGAATATATATATATTTTAAGATGTTGGTATGAAATAAATAGCAAAATATATAATTAGTCTAACATATTTATCAAAGAAAAAATTACAACTAATTATTCACCCTTTTTTTTCTATACACATGTCTTCTTTATGTATTTTTTATGGTGAAATTGACAAATGAGTATCTTTGGCCGAGTGGTTGTCCGCGCGTTGCCAACATAGGCGCGCGAGTTCGAACCGCCTAGGCACCAAATCTGTTTTTTTGTTTTTTTAAACTATTTTCTTGTAAAAAAAAAGGTTGTTTTTCTTTTAAAAAAAACGGGTTTTTTTTGTTAAAAAAAAGAGATTGTTTTTTTTCAAATCCGATTTGTTTTTTTTTTTAAAAAAGAACTGTTGTTTTTTTTTTAAAAAAAAAAACTCGTTTTTTTAACAAAAAAAATGGTTGTTGTTGTTTTTTTAACAAATCTGATTTGGTTTTTTTTAGAAACTATTTTTTTATATATAAAAAACGGGTTTTTTTTTAAAAAAATAATTGGTTTTTTTTTCTTTTTTAAAAAAACAAGAATTTTTTTTATAACTGAAGTGTCTAGGACAGCTTACGCACACCATGAATAATCTCCGGAACCACTTTTTTTTAACATGTTTTTTCTTTTTTTCCCCCTTATATTTTTTTTTATAACTGTGGTGTACGAGTCATCTTACGGGCACCACAACTATTATTGTATAGAAATGACTAAAGGAGATTACAATTTCAAACATTAATAATAAACATAAAATATTTTTTTATCAATTATCATTTTACTAATTAAATATTAAAATAACAAAATACAACACGTATTAAATCAATCAGTGTCCAACATAAATAAAAAAACCCAGCACATCGCGCGGGCAAATTCGCTTGTACCCTCTAATTGAAGAACAACAGCAGTAATTGTATAGATAATCAAGTATAAGGAAAACATTGCTTTACCACGCCTATTTGCACTGTGATCCACAATATTTGTTTTTTTTGCATTTTGACCATGTTTTTACTTTAGTTATTGATTTTCTTAAAAAGTTTAGTCCCTATATGATGTGTTTATGAGAATTTAGAGTTGATGATTTATTTTAATTGTCTTTAATATGGTTGTTTCAATATAAAAAAAATAAATATCTCAGCATCAAATTAGTATCAAAAACATATCCTAGCATTGTAGTGTGATATATATATATATATATATAAAATTTAGTTAAATAAAAATATTTTTGAGAAAAATAGGTTATTAAAATTTGTGGAATCGATACCTTATTTGCGAGTTAGTGAGGTAAACCTGGTAGCCCTGATTCACGAGTTTAGCAAAGTACCTTTATTCTAATTATTATTATAAAGCTAGAGATGTGAGAAAAAAACATTATTTTCTAACACCCATTAGCACTTGGATTACAATAGTAATCTACAATGTTATATATATATATATATATATATATATATATATATATATATATATATATATATATATTGACCCTTTTTTTCTTTGTTTTTTTTTTTTTAATTTAGTTATTCTATGATGTGTTTATAAAAACTATTTTCTCACACCCATTACCACCGTGGATTACAATAATAATCCTTATTTTATTTTTTTACATTTTGATTTTTTTTTCATTTCCTTTTGTTATTTATTTTCTTAAAAAAAAATCCTTATATGAGATGGGAATTTAGGGTTGATAACTTATTTTAATTTATTTTTTATATAGTTATCTTGGTATCAAAAAATATCCTAGCATCAGGTGGTTATTATTAAAATATATGAACATCACCGTATGGTCTACATTTTAAAAAGTTTAGTTAGATAAAAATAATTTTGAAAAAAATAAGTTATTAAACTTTATAGAGTCAATTATCTGGTTTACAAGTTTGGTGAGGCAACCTTGGTTGTCTCAATTCACAGGTTTAGTGAGGAGCCATTTTTCTAATAGAACTTGATTATGTGATTGTTTATCATATAATTAAAAAAAAAAAGTAGTTCAAAAAGCATGTTATTAAATTTTATAAAATTCATGGCCTATGAAGGGTTTGGCAAGTTTAACTTTTTTTTAAAAAAAAATATTTTTCTTATTTTATTATTTGATGTTGAGCTGATTGAGAATTTAGTTTTTTAATTTTTTTCATTTTGTTTTCTATAAGGTTATCATAATTGTTAAAAAAATCTCAATATCGGTTTCTCGATTTTGCAATTATCTATTTTTTGTTATCATATAGTTAAAACAAATAATAGTGTAGAGACAAAATAATTTATTAATCTCAATGGAGTCCATTACCTAATTTATGGGTTTGGCATGTTGATTTGCACTACTTAATTGTCACGAGATAACTTAGGTTAATCCAATATGATTATATATATAACCAATTACTTAGTAATTTGATTGGTGGTGTTGATATTACATATTATTGTATTTATTATAATTATATTTATTTATATTTTTAAATATGGGGTTTATAAAAGAATAATAGATCTCATACCCATTAAAAACACTTAACTCATGTTTTATGCGATTTTATAGTATAATTATAGTTTATAATATGAGCTTTCAATTGGTTTAACTAAAAATAATTTATAAGAAAAAAAAACTCTTGCTAATAAATTGTAATTGAAAGTATTTAGTTAAAAGTTTCATATTTTTTACCGATATATGTAGTAATTATATCTTGTGTTGCAAGGTCTTGTCTATAACTAAGAATGATAATTGAATGCTGCAAATACCTTTACTCAAACCTTACAATAGTGTATACAAGTTTGCAAAAGGTTATATTAATGATTAACCCAAATTTAATGGATCGAAAAACTGATAAGGTCCAAAAATCCATGGTTTCAGGCAATATGTTTGGTTCCAACTCTAACTCTTGTGAGCTTTAACTAAGGGATAAACCCAACTTCCTTGGCTCAACCTAGAGGAAAAGCCCAACTCTCGTAGGCTCATCCAAGGAAATAGCTTAGCTCTATTAGACTCAACCTAGAGGGAAAGCTCAGCCCCCATTGGCTTAACTACATTTCATATCATGCTTTCCCTGCACCCATTATTGTATAAGAAAATCTCAAGGGTCTATCATATTTATCCTTGATTAATATATATGTAACATATATTTATCCCTTATTAAATGTTATCAAGACAAAATAACACTTCAACCCCTCATATCCATAAAAGACAAAACTTATGAACTATAAATACTTAAGATAATCTTCAAGCTCTAGGTTTACAATCATCATTCTCTATTGCATGTATATTTTCAGAATCTATATCTTTAGAATATAATTGTACTTTCTCTCTCTAAAAAGATACTTTAAGCATATGAGAGTTCTCAAATCTACAAAAAGAGTCTTATGCAGGTACCAACCACTAGCCATTTCGGCCTACTACGCACTAGGTACAATCTTCCAACCACTTTGGCAAAAAAAACACATAAGATTTGTAGAACTAAGAGATTAATAATTTATCAAATGCAGAAGCCTTGCTTATAAACTAAATGGTTTTTTTTGTGACATCATAATTGGTGTTGTATTTATAGGAAATTGATAAAAAAAGTCATCAGTTTATAAAACTTGTTTTTGGCATTTCCAAACCATTTAATGGCACACAACCAAGACATACTTATGTCTTGAGCTATGACACAATCTTATTTACTCGTTACCACATACGAGAACGAGAATTAGGGAAATGTTATTTTTAAAAAAAATAACATATGAGTTTAGTTATCTTTCATTTAGGTGATCTACGAGTATTTATATATATTTGAATTAAATAAATTTAAATTGTCAACAATAAGTTCGCAGACGCATTATACATCCTACTAGTATAAGTCATATTGGATAATGATTATTTTATCATCAATGACTATGCAACTAGCCTGTAAGATGAATTGTGTTAGGTAAATGCATGTCTTTTACATTTATTAATTAATACATATAGGTAGGCATCGCACTAATATCGTGCAAAATAAATTATTTAGGTGAGCATAACACTAAAAACTTGTGAGATATAGAATTTAGTTAGACAATTACATATGCCTAAACCTCATTTAACATACCATATTTGTTTTAAAGAATTGTTGTTTCAAAGGAAACAAAAAGCATTGATAGCATTTATAAAATTATTAGACTTGGTTTGGTGGTCCTTTTCTTCTCCTTTTAGATTAGGCTTGACTGGGTCTATTGTTCACCTTTTATTTAGTCTTTTTTCATTTTTTATTATGCTTGTATTATTTGGTTTGACTTATATGTTTATTGGGGTGATGTACAATTCAATTAGGCTATATTGTATAGCTTTTTAGTTGGGTCTGGGCTGATTAAGCTTCATTCTCTTTCTCTCTCTTTTATATTTGGTTGTGTTTATGGGTGTTTAGTTATGATTAGGTTGGTTGATTTTTTTCCTCTCTCGGCTCTGTGGTTGTTAAACCTAGTTGAGATATACTCCCACATTAGGTTTTTTCCTTCATCTTATCCTCATCTTCTTTTATTACCTTCCTCTATGATTGACACATTGTTTTGTTAGGATATTTTTTTAGTTAGGATTTAGGTGTTCGATTAGTGTTTTTTCTTTCTTTCTTTTGATTAGGTATGTTTGGTTAAGAATTGTTGAGCTTGGTTTTTATCTTGTTAGATTTCTTTTTTTTTATTATTATTAATTTTTTCAAAAGTATATTGATTTTTTAGCTTAAGGCGGCATATGCATATGACCTATTATATTTTCTTTGGGATGGAAGACATGTCTTCTACCTCACCAAGTAAAAAACAATAACAAACAATGCATCGCCTACTAACATAGTTTTTGGGCATCATTAGTGCTTGAAAAATTAGGCAATTACTTTTTAATAAAAACTTATTTTCAACCTAAAACACCTAGGAAATATTCTAAAGACCTATTTTTTTTTTAAAAAAATATTATTTAAATATATTTTTGAGTGAAAAAACTTTGAAAAGTAAGTTCAATCGCACTTACAAACAGACCCTTAATCATTTAAAAACAAAAAATTAGCTCGAATCAAAATAAAATCTCAAATGCCAATCTATTTTTTGGACAAGATAAGTAGAAAAAAAAAGCCTAAATGGAACTCCATAAAATAATTGAACCCATTAACTCCAAGAACAATGAGTTTTATTGTCAAAAACTAATTGTTTGTCAACTTTTTTTTTTCTTTTGCTGTAATATAATAACTCTCTTTCTTCTCTCTTAAGCTTGTGAGCCAAAATAAAAGAAAAAAGATGTTTTGAAACTAATAGTGTAATTTTAAAACAAAACATAGCAAAACCAAAATTTGAAGAAAAAACATAGAGGCATTGACAAATAATTTCTTTTTTAAATTATCTTCAAATATTTCATAAATATAATGTTAGTCTTCTCATTTTCAATCTTAGACAATAAAATTTGACTTTGTGTTCGCAAAATTGATCAAGAGAAAAATGGTGAGATGATATTTTGATGTGAATCTTAGTGGATTTAAATGGAATTCACGAACCTAAGATCTATCTAATCCAAGTTTGCTAAAAATAGGATGAGTTTATCACAATGAAAGACTTGCTAAAAGCCAACAAAACTATAAACCAACTCAATCATAACGCCTATATTTGGACAAAAAGTTAAACTGACCGAATGTAGTCTCCTCTTCCCAATGCCTGTGGAATGGTCTTGGTTCCACTTACAAACCTCTCTTGAATCATATTAATAATGGATTGCTCCTTATTATTCAATACCCTCTTTAAGTCCATCTTAACCTACGTATATAGAAGAAGTCTATTGAAAGCTTTTTTAAACCGCTTAGCTCTAATCCTTGTAACTAAACCAGAATCCTCCAATGGATCTTTTGGAGCTTGGGTCACATCAAATTTTGTGATCTATATAACCATATTAAAGTAGATAAATTTTTTTTATCAAATGCAAATCCTCAACAAATTCACCATTAACATATTTAAATGAAAAGAAAAATTAGATTGGTGATTGAATAAAGAAAAAATGGAGTCTAAAATTGATATTTTTTTAAATTAAAAATAAAAGAAAAGCTCATTTTTATTTCTTTAAACTCTTGTCCCTTTACTTTTAATTTCTTGAAAACAGCCAAAGCTAATATTTTATCGTGAAATCAAGAATCAATAACAAAATGATCATTAAACTGCAATATCCATACAATAAATAAATAAAAATAAAATATCAATATTAAAATCTCATGACATGAAATTAAATATTAAATTGAAATTAAATATATAATATTGATAATAATAATAATAATAATAATAATAATAATAATAATAATAAAAGATACTGTTACAGTCAGTAGAGACTTGTCTCGCAATCCAAAATACATGGCTGAGTTTTTATTTATTTAATTGAATTTAACTTAATATATAAGACGTGACACATCACGATGTCAATAAGGGGGCGTGACGTAGAGAACAGAACCAAACAAGCAACGCAAATGGATAACACCAAGCCTTTCCATGTACTGAAGAACACACGATAACTTCTCACCAAATTAACATGCCATTTTTAGTATTTGGTTTTTAAATTTATTTATTTACACTATATAGCTGAAGCAACGGAAATGATGAAACTTGGCTCCTTATCACTCCTCACTCCCTCTCTTTTCTTTGATCTTTCCCCTCTCGAGGGTTTTTTCTTTTCTTTTTCTTTTTTTTTTCTTTTTTTTTCTTTCTTTTTTTTTGAAAATTCCCTTTTCCTTTTCTTTTAATTTCGAAACCCTAGCTCTTAATTTTATTTTTTATTGGAAGATGATGCAACAGCAGAGGCTAAAACAACAGGCCATGATGCAGTATCCCCATCCTGCTTTCTTAGCTCCTCCTCAGGTTTGTTTTTCTCTGTTTTTTTAGGTTTATTAGGTTTTTTTTTAAAGCTACTGATTTTTTATATGTGATCGAAGTTAAAGCCCTTTCTTTATAGTTCGTTAATACTGATGTTTTATCTTTTGATCGATTAGTGCTCGAGGAATATTATTGCTGAAAAGAAAATGTTTTCAGTATGTGATGATATTAACCGATATGTGCGGTGCCTTCATAAAAAACTTAATCATATAATAATTTTAATTTAATGTTTTATCAAATGCTTAAACGGGCGTGTTATGCTTTAGAAGAGGGCTTTGAAATTTTAATTTGTGGGTTTTTGTTTTTGGTTACATATATATGAGTGAGCTGAGGGCTGGTTGGCGTTGGCATGATAATAGAGTGATTGAATTGAGGAACAGATGAATTAGCATCTTTTTTTTTATGGTGCACATGATAAGCATAGAAATTAGCATTAAGCTTACTTTTTGCTGCTGACAAATTGATTTTTCTAGTTACAAGTGGCCTTTTGGTAAACTGTGAGAAAGACGTAGAACTGTCGAATCGAATTTTAATTTATAAGGTGTTGCATTCAGCTTAGGAGATGGTGTTTTCAAGACATGTATATTGAAAGTGTTGTGTGGAGTAGGTTTTTAAGTTTTAGGAGTTTTTTGTTTCATTTTTTTTTTATTTTTATTTATTGCAGATAGAGCCTATCTTGAGTGGAAATCTGCCTCCTGGCTTTGACTCAAGTACTTGCCGCAGTGTGTGAGTGATGTCGCCATTTTTTTTTATTTAGCATAAACTCAATGGTTGATGCCTGGACTGAATAACTTTTCTACTTGAAAATCTGGCAACGAGAACCACTTTTGCCTTTCTGTATGTTCCTTTTTTATGTTTCAATCTGTGTTTAGTGGTCCTCTGTGGTCTCGACACACTGGTACTTCATCCTCTGGTCCTGCCTGCACTATGTGACAGGCTTTGTGCTTTAATTTTTTGCTGGAATCTCTTTATTTGGTATTTCGATGGTGTTCTGGCTATTAATAGTACTCTTTTTTTTTCATGGGAAACTGCAGGTATGTAGGAAACATCCACCCACAAGTTACAGATCCCCTTCTTCAAGAGGTTTTCTCTAACACTGGACTTATTGAAGGATGCAAGCTCATTCGGAAAGATAAGGTTAGGCTTTATTGCTGCATAAGTTTCAGGCATAACTTGTTATCAAGCAATATCTGTCCAAAAAGGTTTTAGTCACTGTTGTTTTTTCTTGTCATTTCATTTGATAGTAACTTTGTTTCATTTGCTCCTTGATGTTCTTTTTTTTGGGGGTACTGATGTGGTGACATTCTTTTTTTTTGCAGTCATCCTATGCCTTTGTGGATTACTTTGATCGCAGATCTGCTGCTCTTGCCATTGTGACCCTTAATGGAAGACATTTGTAAGCTGGAAACACATTAGGTTTTTTTTCGGACTTTATTGTGCCTATTTCTTTACATGTATTTTTGGCTGTTTGCAGGTTTGGGCAGCCTATTAAAGTTAATTGGGCTTATGCTAGTAGTCAGAGAGAGGATACATCAGGTTTATGCATGCATAAATTATACTGTTTTTTCTTTCTGTTTTTGGTTTCATTGGCTAGGATATAACTGATGTTGTATGTTCCATGCGACATGTAGGTCATTATAATATCTTTGTTGGTGATCTTAGCCCTGAAGTTACAGATGCTACATTGTATGCATGTTTCTCTGCATATCCTGCTTGTTCGTAAGTCCCTTTCCACTCTAAACTTATCTGATGAACATCTTTGGATCATCTTCAATTCCAAGTTAAATCTGAGACTAATTTGACATGCATACCGGTGCTCGGTTACAGAGATGCAAGGGTTATGTGGGACCAGAAGACTGGTCGTTCAAGAGGATTTGGATTTGTTTCTTTCAGGAATCAGCAGGTATCAAATTGTTTAATTTGAATATTTTGGCTGCTCCATTTCCTCAAATTGCGTTATAATTCAATTGGTTTATGTCATAACTTTTATTTGTATATTTATTTTGTTCAGGAGGCTCAAAATGCAATTAATGACTTAAATGGTATGTGTTTCTCTGTCGTTATACAGTTTCCTTTATATTCGTGTTCTTAATCAGTCTGTATTTTGTTGAGA